>VZTL01037431.1:0-16622 GCA_013400535.1 Scopus umbretta | reverse complement strand
TAAACAAAACATTAATATTGTTACTTTTGCTATTATTTTTTTTTTTTTTTTTTTTACTTGGAGAGATAAGGGTCTTGGGTTTGTAGGATGAAGATACTCATACCTTGGATATCATTCCTAGTTTTTTATGTCATTCTTGGACAAGCTGTTTAATTAGGACATCTTATTATCTTTCTTTTTTAAAAAATTATCATAGTCTTAAAGTGAGTCATTCAACACCAATATATCATAACAGGTTTCAATGAACTACAATAAATACTGAAAAGAACAAAACCCTTCCGTGTACTATCCTACCCAAAGAAATTCTTATTGCTAGGACTATCATATTCTTTCTCTAGGGCTAGTTTGAGGTCTGTCTGCATAGCAAAGAACTGCTGTATGAAGACTTAACCTTTGCTTTTTTTCAAACTACTACAGCACCGTAACTATTTGACTCTTTCTGCCCTTGCCAGAATTACATTTTATTTGCTTAAACCAGTGTGAGACCTGTAATTAAGTATTCACAACAATTTCTGCTCTGATCTGATAGAAGACACAAACGTGTCTTCCACATGTGCCCGAACATGCACAACAGTTTTCCAACATTTTATATACAAATAAGAGAGATACCACTTTAACAACCATGTTCAAGTCAATTTTATAAACAGGCAGCAGAAGCAAGTCATAATAAATACAGAACTAACTAAATGTATTTTTATCCTTTCAATGTTTTGTTTCCTCACAAGATGAAAGGTACTGCACTGAAAGTTCTCATGCAGCTGATCAGTTAACATTTAGGTTTACTGCAGACCTGCATATTTTCAGTGCCCGCATTACTCATCCAAGAATTTACTTCAAAAAGATGGAGTACCCACAAATCCACCTGTGGTAAAGCATAACGCCATTTCCTAAGCGTTTTGAAGAGAAATCCCAAGTATTTCAAGACAGGTAAACAAACAGGCTCTTAGAAAAACACGTGGACATTTCAGAAAATCTACCCATGAACTCTCTGTCCCAAATTTTCAAAAAAGCTTATCTCCTAAAAATAACGGGAACTACTTGCCACTACATGCTTTTGAAAAATCTTGGCATCTTTTTTAATAACATCTGTCATTTACTTATATTTTTGAAGTACAGTGATGCTATCCTCACGATCAAAAAGGAAGGAAGAAGGAAGTTTGCCTTCCTTTTCTAATCGCAGTATACATCACTGTGCACTTCAGGGTTTGAATGCTCTGAGTCAATGCTCAGATGATATACTAGCAAAACACTGATGAAAGTAGTAACCGAGTATTGCTGAATGCTGATAGTCCAAGCAGGCTATACTCAGGCAGTAACTGTATTTCCTATGGATATATTGTGAATTCTCATTTACCGTAAAAGTGATTTCAAGATACAGCTAAAATGAATTGTACTTACTGTCATAAATTTGTTTTTAATAGTATGTAATATTTGGTAATAATGAAGAGTCATTAGTTCATTAGTTGGCAATTGATCACCTAATAAAAATGACTGTATATCACCCCTAAGCTTACAAGAAGCAATGAACCACAGCCACAAACTGTAGCTATTTATAAACACCTGTATAAAGTTTCATTTACAGCTGTTAAGCATGTGTTCTGAAAGCAAAAGGGTGCTTTCCAAACTCAGCTATACCTCTGCTTGAACTATTTCAATGTCGAACATGTAAGTCTTATCTTATTTAATTCTACACAAAGACTCACAGAAACATTGCAAAACAAAGTAATGATGGGACTGCTTAAGACCAGTTCGCTTCAGCTGTCAGGCCTGCGCTAGCATAAAATTATACCCTGTGGCTTAATATAAAGCCTTGCTTTCTTACTATGCAGGGAGCCAATAAACACTAAATAATCATCAATGTTATCACATGAATTAGATCCTAAATTAAAATTTAGATCCTGGTATCCGTGAGTCTTTTCTTATCTTCAAAGCAATTTCAAAACTCTTTGATACTTAAAATACCATTCCGAACTTATTACTTTTGTTTACATTTAATAAAACCTAGCCTTTTATCACAGATCACATTGTAATAGCCCGATTTTAATTTATACAAAAGGTCAGGGCAACTACCATTTTTTTAATGATAGCCAGAAATGACTGGACCTCCCAAGAGGATATAATTATAGCACAAGCTATTGCTGCTGTTTGCATTGTGGCACTTAAGCTTATTAGAAGAGTTATGTAGAGGAGTTAAACCACTCTTTATTACCTACAAGCAAATAAAGGAGTATATAAGCTAAGCAAATGCTCAAAGACCAGCCTCAAGAGGTATACAGACAAGAAAACAGTGACACTGTGGTTCTCGAGTCCATGGACACAAACATTCTTCTTTTCAGAAACTGAGATCGCTGTTCTTTCTTTCACCTTTATTGCGGCATCAGTGATACAATTTTTCAGACGTGGGTGGTCAATTGCTTGTATGCAAACTTCAGTAACCACTGCTTGCAACAGAGGGGAGACCGGTGAGGATTAGCATAGGGAAAACATCTTGTTAGGATCAACTTCTGCATCTGAATCAGCAATCTAACACTTCTCAGGACACATGATAACTTTGTGCTAATTCTAAGGTACTAGTTTCAAAGCCAAATGGATAGCATTTTTCTTTTTCCTCATACAATTATTTTTTTTTAAATATAAAATTCTAGTTTCTGGCCAGACTTGCCTGAAAACATTGCATCTGGAGTACACATCACAATAACTTATTTATCCACAGCGGCGATCTCTATTTCTACATTTTAAGGAGACAGATATCAGTTTTAAGATATCTGAATATTCTATTTTTACTTCTCACTGTAGAAATATAAAAATGTTTCATCAGTAATAAAAAATAGGAACTTCCTTACAGAATAACAAGACTGTAAACACATGACAGCAGCTTTTGCGGTACTGGCTTCTTTGATACTCAAACTACTAATACATTATGAGTAATAATATTAATTATTCATATTATGATGTTATTGCTGAATCTGCTTCAAAACTCCACCACTAAACCCCTTAGATTTTTAATCAAACTATGGTCTAAGACCTATTTTGTCCCTGAAAGTAAAGGGGTTTAAAAATTTTTAAGGCCACTAAAAATTCAAGCAATCCCTAATTCTTGAGAAAAACAAAAATCAACTATTATTTGTTTCTATTCACTGGCTAGATTCCCTTGCAGAACGTCTGTCACGTAAACTGTATCCCAGAAACAGTTGGAAGCACAGAAATGTACATCGTGTAAATAAAGAGCACGCAATGGAAGATCTCAGTGATGGTATTTATGTTCATGAGCGCGTAGAGGAGTGAAAACTCAAACATGCCACAGCCCGTAACAACTTACCCCATCAGTGCCTCCTGTCTCAAGTGACGACAGATCTTATCAAGGATCATGCATTATGGAGGTTTTATCTCTACTAGATACAGCATGTTTAGTGGAATTTGCGTAAAGAAATTCACCTAGGCTAGGGTTTCCTACAAACCACTGACAAGTACCAAGTCTGTCTCTCCTGCCAAGCATCCCGAACAGTTTTCAGATTTGAGCTAGACTAGGCCTTGGGCAATCCACCCAAAGCAGCTTCAATACCTCACAGTTAGTGTCCCATCAGGAGAAAACAGACTTCTTTTCACTGTGGAGAGAAAGGTTTGGTGCTGTGGTAAAACTGCAAGAGAGGGGTATACGCATGGACGTCCCAGGTGGATGAGGCTTGTGCAGAGCAACACAGGAAAAAATGACAAACGATGACAGGGTAGGCGGCCAGCATATTCACTGCTGGCAGAACCTACAGTTACTCATTTCCCTGCCAATGCCAATGTGTGGAACAGGCTGCAAGCAGCTGGGAAAACAGCCATCACTCTTTGGTGCTCTTATGTATTTGCTCAGCAATTACTCCAGCAATTTCTCATGCACACTCAGGATTTGACTGCCTTTATTCAGCAAAAGCCAGACTTTAAACTGGATGTCCCCAGGTCATGCACAATTGTATACTGTCATTTATATAAAATGAGCACTAAGCAAATGCCTGTGATTATCAGAATACAACTGACCATTCACAACTAGAAGTACCTGTTTGACTAATAACTGGGATAGTGCATGTATATTTAGAAATGCTATTAAACACACGGTTTTGCTCATGCATGCTACTATTTTCTTTAAAGAAGCCAGCAATACTGCAAGTTGAGTCTAGATAGAAAATCCTATTTATTAAAGGCTAGATACTAGTAACATAACTATATCCATTTTACAACCAGCCTTGGGTAAAGCAAAGAAATCCTGAGTTTTGATATTTTATCTACAACTAACTTATTACACAACAGCTGGGAAAGTCATTTTGCCTCTCTTCTCTAGTTTTCATCTGTATAATGAGAGAAGTAGGCAGAGACAGCTTGCGATGCTAATGTCATTAGAATGCTGCATTTGGTAATTAATCTCTAATCTGGTTACTTTGATGTTATAAAATGGTACAAAAATATTAGGTACTCTGGAAAAAAACCCGTCTTGACATGTGAAGTAGTCATTTAAAATTACGAACCAGAACAGTAGACCAAAGCATTGAGTCACCTTTGCAAAGTCAGGCCTTCAGATCTCTTGCTCTTGGTTCCTCATTCAAAAAATGAGGATAAAATATTGTCCCGACTAATAGAAGAGTCACAAAGATAAAGCTGAGTTCCCTGCTGCAAGTCAAACCTCTGGCGTCTGGCTGCACGTCTTTCATTTTCCATTTATTGAGTGCCCAGCTTTGCAGTCACTGGTTTGGTTTAAACGTTGCTGAGCCTTGCACACGGACGGGAAGAAAACAGAAGCAGTAAATATGTGATTTCTGTGAATAAGGAAACATGACTGGGAAGAATAAACACAGGGACAAGGAGTCAGGGGTTCCCGGTTCAGATTCAGGACTGCCTCCGATTGACACATGACCTTTGTAAGTCTTTTTTTTTTGTCTTTTAGTCAATTTTTTCCACCAGTAAATGGGTCGAGAATACATTCCAATACTACCAAAGGAGTAACAAAACATACACTAACAGTTTTGAGGTGGACAGGTAGTGTGACAAACACCAATGAAAACATAAATAAGGAAATGATTGTTTCTGTGTAGAGTCTAGCAGGGTTTTGCTGTAAAGTATAAAAATAAGGCTGGATCCCATACTGAATGCCGAGAGATGGGAAAAGGATGATCAATTTTTAATTAATAACACAGCATGTGATTAGCCAATTAAGACTACCCCAGAGTGGATATAAACATTAGGACAGAATTAACATTTCTCATACAACTTTTATTCCTTCGTTCCCTAACTTTTTGGTGCCAGGCTTCCCACTCTTCAGAAAAGTTACGTTGTGTACTGCAAGACAGTAACGGGAGCACGGAATACCACTTGCAATTGAGGGCTACTTGAAAGGAAAAGTTATCTAAAACCGCCTTGAGGTACTAAGAACAGCTGCCTCAGTAACAACTCTAGCACAATTTGTCATGAAAACATGCATNGAGCGGCCGCGGAAGCGCCCGCTGAAGCCCCCTCCCGCCCCGTGTTCTCCCGTGAGGGACGGTAAAGAGCCCTCGACCGTCGAAGTTGGTTGGGTGTGGAGAGAAAAATGAGGGGGGCGCAGAGCCTTTCCAGCTCTGCAGAGTTTTGGGTTTAGCGCCAGGCCGCAGCAGGGAGCCCAGGTCGTCCCAGGGAGCCGCCGCGTTGCGTGGAAGGCCCACCAAGGCGGAAGGGCACCCGGGAGGTGTTTCCCAGAGATCTCCCTCAGAGCATCACCGTTTCAGTGCCCTGCCGGGAAAGTGGTGTGGTGCGGCATGCTTTAACACCTCCGGTGTATTGTGCCGTGTACTTACTCTTTAACATGGGGCAGAGGAGAACCAAAACCTAAAAAAGTGAGGCAATCAACAGCTTTTGAGACCACGATACTGGATTTTCCTGGCCTATCCAGGAGAACGATGAGAACAAAAGGGGTAACGGTGAGCATGGTGCTGGTCTCTTATTTGCAACCCAAGACAGTATCAGGTATAGCGAGGCCTACAGCAGCAGCCTTATTTCTAAGAACAAAGCCGCTGAATTTTCTAACTGCAGGGTTATTGCCAGCAATTCACACTTCTTCCTATACCAGCCCAGTCATGAAGGTTTTCTCTGCTGAAGTGTAATGTCTGTATATGACTAGATGTTACTGCCAATGCCATTTCCAGCAAAGGCTCCTGGCTGACAAATTCAGGTTGCTGTGAAGTCTTCTCACGCTAAGGTCGTCTCTATAAGCCCAGCAGAAGGATTAGGTTTCCCCGTTCTTCAGCCTCCTAATGACTGCACTTTGTCTCTATTATAAAATCAAGGAATTTATAATTCATGCTGGAGGTGTAAGAACACTCACTGCTTCTAGGCAAGGAAAAAACAGTTAATTAAGCAACCTCAGCACTTCCCATGAAGCAGTGCTATATTAGAGGGAAAACAAACAAAAAATCCATCTTCAAACATGAAAAGCATGTCTTGGGAATGACATTGGTGTTGTGTTCAAGTTGTCTGGGTGTCCTCAATATGAATTTCAAGCTTCAATTTTAATAAATTTACCTCAAGTATAAGCTTACCTTCAGACATCCTAGATTCATAACATTCCTTTGGGGATAATTATATACGTCTGTAATGCTTTTTAGCTTTAGTTTCTCACTGATCTTTTCAAAACTAATTTCTTGCTAATTCTGTTGCCAGAATAATTTCCTACATATATTACATGTTTGTTTCCTACAGGTCTGCTAAAGTTTGAACAACTTTTTGTCTGTTAAAGAGTTTGAAGTGGTCATGAAAGATTTATTCACAGTTCATTATTAACTCTTAATTTTACTTGCAGCTTTCATTGTAAAATCCACTGATCATGTTGCTGGGTTATACTACAATACAGATACTGTTGCTATAATCACTAATGTAAGCAGTTGGAAGTATTGCATTTCAGATGATGCTGTTTGTTTTGGTATTTTAGCAGGGGTTTGCCATTCATTGGTTTTTTTAGACTCGTGCTGCAGTCCTGTTTATCTGCCCATGCACACAGATACTTTGTTTCGATATCAGATGTTACTGTAGGAATTAATATGGGTGTAGCTGAGTGCCCGCTTGTCTAGTGGAAAAAAGGAGAAAGTAGGTATGTGACGTATTTCTAAATATTGGTTAAATCTAATGAGAGATGTCAAAGAATTAAGTGTGTAACTCAGTTTGTATGATAGTTTTTAAGAAGGCAAGAAAATAGTGCTTGAGACCTTCCTTTTGTTGGTTAAGTTCACACCTGCTAAAATAATAATCAAGCATATCTGGAAGGGAACATGAGTCCAAAAGAAAATGTTACTGTACACAGTAACAGTTAAGGAAAAAATGGGTCAAGTGAGACAAATCTAATAGCTTCTTTCTCTAGTACCATTATGATTAAATTAGTTAATGACAGAGATGAAATATAAGAGAATATAAAATAGGTGGCCTGGGACATAAAAGCACTGTGAGTATTGTCATGAAAATTATTTGTGTCATTCTTTAATTTCATTCTTACATATATAAAAAATTCTGTTTCTTCCCATAGAGTCCTTGGTGGCCACAACAGAGTTTTCTGTCATTTTGAAGAAACTTCAGATCCATTATACATCTGTGTGGATTTAAAAGTCTCTTTACAGGTATAACAGAGAGCAGAAATGAAATTCTACACCCTACCCCCACCCCCAATCTATGGAATATAAGTTCATGTAGAATTACCTGTAATTGTGATTTAAGTTTTTGTATGCAAAAGTCACATTAATCCTCAAGATTTTGCTTAAACAAAAATCTATGAATTGTGTGACATTTGAGCCTTCAGTGGTGACAAACTGAATTAATCATGTTGTGATTAGAAACCAGTTCAAATGCTGTTTATGGCACAAGAAAGTCAATGCCACAATGATGCTATATAGCAAGGTACTCTTGTGTACTTAGGATGTAATATCTGATGTGTCTTGTCTATGTCTTATGGTAATTGTTGGTAAGTATGAATTTTTTGCCTGCCATCATGGTTGTTTTATAGCTTTACTTGAAAATCTGTATTGAAGAACTACACCACTAGTACTTATTGATGCAATGCCCAACAGGATATTAGAAAAATTTAGACTGAGTTGATTTGGACTCAAATCCCGTTAAATAGACAACAGAGTGTCTTATGGATTATAAGTAAAGCTTGGTCATAAAAGAACTGCTGATATGTCACACAGGACACACACCTCCCTATGCATCACTCTTTCTTCCTTTGTATCATATTGTATGTTCTTTTCAAATTAGTGAAATACATGCCAGTATGTCTAGCAAGGTAGTGACTACTTGAACCACACAGGAGTACCATTTGGCTCCTCTTTAAAATCAGTTCTTCAGAATGGTCTGGAAGATAAAGGAGAGGGATGCTTGAATTGCATTCTTGAAAAATAGGAAATGTGTGTGTTGCAAACAGAGAAGGACTAACTTAAGATAGCTTAATAGGATTGTAGCAGCATGTGGAGATTTAAAACCAATGAGGCTATTGACTTCAGTGTTTGAGACTGCGAAAAGAGATACATAGTAATGAAACCAGAGCAAAGGTGATGTATAGTTTCTGACCAATAGTCAGCATGTGCTTCTTATTGATCATATGTGCCTGGGAGACTAAGGTGACATCGTTTTCTTCTCAGTAGCCATGTAACATTATGCAGTCCTGACATTTGATTTGTTGAGGACTATTTGTAATTTTTCAGGACATAATTATTGTACTGTAATGGTGTGTTAAAACCATGTTGATTTACAGTCTCTTCTTGTTAATTTAGTAATGTGCCTACCTTTGACCATAGAATTAATTTAGTCCAGATTATAGTCACTATTCTTCAAGTAGGAAATTCTTTTTCAGATACAACTGAAGCAGTATGAAGAAACCAATAACATGCCTATTAAGGAATATTTTCTAATAGCATGAAGTTTAAGTACTTTGTGGTAGTTTTCAAAGACAACTTGTCAGGTGGCAAATGAATTATAAAGAACCTTTCACTGGAATGATCTTATTCACTTTTTAATTGGAGTTACTCAAAACCAGGTTGTATAAAACACTTCAAAATGAACAGCTCAGTCCTGTCAGAACAGAAGAAATAGACCATGTGACCTAAGAGGTTTTTGCTGAAATTATAGTCTAATTTGCCAATATTTTACTTTTCAACTAATGAGAAAATCTAACAGTTCCTGTTGCAGAAGCAATTTCAGCAGACATTACATTGCCATTTGACTGCAGTTAGCTACTTACAAAGGTACAGTTCTTTTTCATATTTACCTCAGCCTGAGGTTTCACAGGTCTTTTTTTTAAGCTCATAAATGTGATAAAGTAGATTTTTTTTCTCAGCATCTTTTTTCCTCTTACTGATTTCGTATCAGAGAAATACAACTTTGTAGCATAGGCCATCATGCAGAAAATGTCATTAGAGTCCCATGAGGAAAAACATATGAGATCATTTAAAATACCTAGTGATGTAAATTTACAGAACAGAAACAAAAGATTAGCAGCAGAGATTAAAATAAAAATAAATTAGAAACTGTTCACTGCCAGAGTGGACAGTTTACAAGATTAAGAAATAATTATTTCAAAACTCAAATAGTGGATTTGGTTGCTGTATTTCAGAGTTCTGTGGTAACTACCTACTAATTCATACACTGTAATATCTAAAAATGTATTATACCAAGAAGCAGATGATTATGAAGAAATTCATTGAAGTGTAATTACTGTAATCTTCAAAATAACTGCCAAGAGCCAGTCGGTAATCCTAGTTATTGAGCTACAAATTGTGAAGGAAAAATATGATTTTAGACTAGCCAAGTTAAATGTTCTGTTTGATAACACCTCAGTCTACTAATAATAATGTCTTTTGAAAGCCCTTCCATCCCCAGATTTCAATTCTGAGAAGTGATAATTTTAGTTGTACATACTGCAACAGACTGGTTTTGTGTTGTGCTAGGTGGAGAGGGAGAGGTAGGCTTAACCCAAAAATATTTATGACCAGTCTTTTCCCCTATGGCATACCTGCAGGAACAGCTTAATGCTTGGCTCCGCTCATAAAGGAAAGTATATGAAACTCAAGGAATTATGTTTCTCTTCTAGATTGTTGGCTTGTAGGTCATGTTGAACGGCTTTGTATTGTTTTCTCCAAAATATTATTGTACTGAGGAAATAAAATTCAGATGGCAACTTTAGATCCACATTAAAAAAATGATTATTTTTCTACCTCCTTTCTGTGTGGGTCGATACTCCTTTTCTCACTTTGCTGAAAGTTGTCTTGTGAGTTCTGATCTCCTACCTCTCTATCTCAGTACGTACAAATCATTGTACACACAGATGCATCACAAATATTAATTAGTTTATCATCTCCTTGCCCTTATGAGATCAGACAATATTTCTTATCTCGGTTGCACTAAATCTCTGTTGAGGCTGAATTGTTTCAGTACTTTAGGAAGAAAAAAGTGAACAGTTTTTTAGGAGCGTAGAACATGGACGAGGAGCAAGTCTGAGAAAAACACAACTCGTACTTTGGTTGGTCCCACATCCGCTGCGGCGGAGCTGCAGCAAAGCCCATGTAGATGTGACTCATTTCCCCCTGTCCTGGAGTGAACGAGTTCAGTCAGTCTCAGATAGCTGGGGCTCCCAGCCGCCCAGAAATTACCTCCCCAGCACCTGAGGCAGGAGAGAGGGCTTGTTTGATCCTGCTGGCATCTTGGGTACATTGTTTTACATGTAAAAGTGGCGTCACAAAGACTGAGGTGCAACAGAGACTGACTTTCTTTGCACTGTGTAGCCTGGTGTCACTATTTTAGGCTTTGCAGTTTGATAGAGAGGGGAAGAAAACACAAAATCTTACAGCTTTTCAGCTTGAGAGAGAGGGGGAGAAAATACAGCATTGATAGCAACTTTTAAGAGTTGCATGCTTGGCATACACAGCACGCATTTTTTTATTTTTACTTTTTAAAGTGCCCATAAGTAGGTGGGTGCTTAGAAAATAGGACAGCGTGATGAGAATGACTGTTAATATTAAACATGCTTTATATGCAATAGTTTTGCATACACTTGTATTTCAAAAATGACTTTTTTCTTCCTCTATGTTATATGAGCCTCATGGTACATTACCATAGTCAGTTTTTCTTAAGTCCAATTTGGAAACACCTTATCGTTAAATCGTTTCCTTCCCTTTTTATAAACTTCTTTTTCCCACATTATCTGTCCCTCTATGGGTAAATTAGCATCTATCCAAGAAGTGGCCTGATGATTTTTAAAAGCCTGTCAAAAGAGAGGGAGAGGTGCTCAGTTAGTAATGCTTTTGCATGTTCAGCCTCTTGTAGCAAACAGAATCCAGTGGCACCTGGCTTTTTTGAGAGCTATGAAGCTCTGGGTAGCACTGATCTGTTTTGGAGGGCACATAGTAACATCTTAATATACTTTTTATTGGAAAATAAAAGCAAGATAATTTTCTGTCTGAATATATAATGTATGAATGACTGCTTTTGAGACACTGATACATAAATTATAGATAGCCTTTCAGATTCTGCACTATGTATTATTAATTAAAAACTAAAGATCTTCATCTACATCTAAGTTACACCCTGATATCTAGGCCACTGGAGAACATACTATAGTGTTGGGGACTGTATAACCCAGGCAGGATGCAATAAAATGCTGCCTTTTTGTTGTTTATGGGTAGCATTTCAGTACACAAAATGCCCAGAACCTTCTCCTATTACAGTGGACAGCAGGTTTTTCACTTTATGAAGAGGAGGCGTGAACAAGAATGAAGCTGATGTCATATTTTCCNTTTTTTTTTTGTCTTTTAGTCAATTTTTTCCACCAGTAAATGGGTCGAGAATACATTCCAATACTACCAAAGGAGTAACAAAACATACACTAACAGTTTTGAGGTGGACAGGTAGTGTGACAAACACCAATGAAAACATAAATAAGGAAATGATTGTTTCTGTGTAGAGTCTAGCAGGGTTTTGCTGTAAAGTATAAAAATAAGGCTGGATCCCATACTGAATGCCGAGAGATGGGAAAAGGATGATCAATTTTTAATTAATAACACAGCATGTGATTAGCCAATTAAGACTACCCCAGAGTGGATATAAACATTAGGACAGAATTAACATTTCTCATACAACTTTTATTCCTTCGTTCCCTAACTTTTTGGTGCCAGGCTTCCCACTCTTCAGAAAAGTTACGTTGTGTACTGCAAGACAGTAACGGGAGCACGGAATACCACTTGCAATTGAGGGCTACTTGAAAGGAAAAGTTATCTAAAACCGCCTTGAGGTACTAAGAACAGCTGCCTCAGTAACAACTCTAGCACAATTTGTCATGAAAACATGCATAACAGGTAACAGGAGTTGAAACAGCAAAAGGAAAAGAATTTTTTTTTTTAATTTTTTTTTTTTTTACTAGCCATGCTAACAGGGTATGCACCCAATAATCCCCCAGCTTTATCAAGAAAAAGCAAAGAACGCTTCATGGAGGTTTCTCCGCTCTCCAACACACTTGGACAACAAGCCAGGGAAGCAAAGGCACTTCGCGGGGAGCAGCGCATCCCGTTTCTCCACAGGAACCACAGGAATCTCACCACACACCACCGCCTCCACCCTTCACCAACAACCCCCGGGGCCCCCACGGGCAACCCTGGAGAAAACCGCCACATCCGTTCCGGCAGCAAAGCCCTCCTTCACACCGAGCCTGGAAAAAAAACCCAACCCTCCTCACCCACGACGCCGGCCCGCGCGGGGCTTTGGCCCCCNCCGGCCCGCGCGCGTCTTGGCCCCCCTGCCCCCCCGCTTGCCCCCCTCCTTCCCCGGCCCCGAGATGGCGGCAACGGCTTCAACCCCGCACCGACCTGCCGGGCGCATGGCGCCGCCGCTCGCTCCCTCGCTCGCTCGCTCTCCCCCGGGCCAGAGGGCGCTGTCCCGGCCGCGGANTTCACACACACACACAAAAAGAAGAAATATTTGTATCGTGCTTTGCCTCGATTATGTAAGTTCCCCCATGGCACAGTGTGCTCTAGATCTCTCCCTCTGTCCTTCACTCCCTCTTCCCTTCCCCTCTCTTGACGATAGATTTTAAAGTTGTTTGATGGGTGCTGTAGTTGCTTGATGGATTCTTTCTCAATTACAGGCTAGAGGGCAAATGATGAAGGCAATCAAATTTGCCTGATATTTGTAATAGCTGAGCTTCTAAAGTAAAATCAGAGATACATAACAAAGCATGTAATCCCAGCAAGCCACAGTCAGCAGCAATTCCTTTTAACATGGAAACAGCTGATCATAGATGGCTGAGATGTCGGTTAGTGGTTCTAGATGTGTACTGAAGAACATACGCAGGGAATGTCCATTGCTTGTTTCTTGTAACCTGAGGAGGATGTGCTATAATTGGCAAAGAGCCCTGAATTTGTTGTATAAGGCAAAATACAATAAAAGCTAATACCTGGCACATGTCTATAATCACAAATTTAAGAGCAATTAGAATACGTCTGACTGATTCTGCACTTAACATTTATTTTTTTTACTAGTTTTACGTGGGGACCTACAGATGGTTGCAAGTTTGTTTACATGCTATGAATCGGTTGTAACTTCTACAGTAATACATGTTTTCATAGTTTTTCATTTTTGCTGGCAGAATTTTTCATGCTGGGACCGTTACACAGAAGAGCTATGAATCTCATGCAAAAGGCAGACAATACAAGTGAAGATAAATGCAAGCTACAAAAACCAGACTAGAATGAGAGCTTCGCACATCCTATAGCTTCTGCACTGTAAACAGAGAAATCATTCTTTGAAGAATGGGCCTCCTTCAAAATCTGTACAGATCTGAGGTGTTTATTGTCTCACAAACCAGGTCTTGTCACAGCTTCCTTAAGCAAAATTTCCAGAGACTCCAGGGGAATTATTGCAGCAAGACTCAACTCTCCAAAATGCATACATGATAAATTAAAATAAAAATTGATGTCTTTAAGGATTTCACCCAGGGAAATTCATCTCAGGCAGTGAGAGTAACAACCATTTATTTTCTTTTAGTGATGAGAAGGTAAAATAGGTGCCATCTGCCATCTGATCCAAACAAGTAATTTTTCCCCCATCATCTAGCACTCTTGTGCTTGGAAGTAGCTGCCTTACCGAGCTCCTCATTATATGCAGGCATCTTGTGTGTGGATTGGAGTCCAGCTACCAAACAGCCCTCAGGTGACTATTTGAATGAGTTGTTTTCTGATTAATAATCTCCCGGCATTTCATTGCTGACTAAATGAAAATGGAAGGAATGGTCTGGGGTGGGATGATTCTGTTGGGCTGCAGTGGGGTAGCTGCTGGGATTTATAGGTTTCCTAGCTTCATTTTCCTTAGAGAAGGAGCTGATTCAGCAGTTGCTGTTGTGGTTTGTGCTGATGGCGGTCTGCCCATGCAATCAGCACAGTCAGAGCAATGTAATCACCCTGTAACGCTACTTCAATTGACTTTTAACTTTGACCTGCAACGTACCCACATGTTTGGCTGCTTTGCAGTGGTTGACAACAGGAGGGCCCTAACTAGGCAAAACCCCCAGGATTTCCAAGGCTTCCACAGACCAAGCACGTCCCTCACTACTCTCCTTCCCTCTGCATCACTGTCTTTACTGCTGCCTCCTTGCCATGCCTTTTTTAGGAACTAGTAGGTCATGGCCTACCAGTGTTGACCTACCCTGAGTGTTGGTGGTGCATTGCAGTGTGCAGAGTCAGAGCAAGCTCTGATGGACCAGGGCATGAGTATATGAACAACTCAGAGAAGAGGGCATGGTATGGGCTACGCCAAAGTGGAAAAGGATGTGACATCATAGAGGAAAGGAAACCTCTGACCTTTTTCTAGTTCCAGGTGCAGAGAAGCCTGTGCTGCCAGAAGCTGGTCTTGTCATACCCTGAGAGTAATCCTCAGGAGCACAGTAATTCAGAGCTACACCACTGAGTCATAGTTCACCAAAAGTGACTTTCATTAAATACTTCTCATGCAGCTTTTAGCTAAACAGAGTGGTATCAAGGTCAAAAATTATGCAGATCTGAAGACTGATGGAAATACATCTGCAGTTACAGTGCTTAGAAATAAAAACTTTGGAAGTGAGATTGAATCTGGGATATTGAATTTAGGACAAGACCTTAGATGTAGACGATAGAAGGTATCAGTCACCTTTATTTCAAAATTCTGATGCTGGACTGTATGTACAAAAAGTCAAATACAGAATGACAGTACCTTTCTTTCCTGCTTCTCTGTGCTCCCGGGGAGAAGAGACATTAGCTTTTCTCCCTTATCAGTAATACATCATACCTTCTTCCATCAGTTCATATATGCAGGAATGCATACGTGTATTCTTGCAAGTAAGAGCCTTGTAATGGAGCTGTATTTCTCACCCACCTACTTGAGTATCCTATAAGCAAACAGTTTATGCAGTTTTCAGTCTCGTGCAGAGCTTTATGATGCATGTGCCGATACAAAACCAAAGGATTCAGGCAGTGCTGACTTTCCTGTCATGTTCCCATGCTTCAGAATAAATTGTGCTGTGCTTTCTGTTAGTACAGTGCAGTTCTGTGGGGCTTGCCTTTTAAATATACTGTTTCAGAACAGGTTTTTGGAAATAACTATTGTGGCAGCAGGATGCCGAGTGGTGTGTGGGCTGTGTGAAAGTGGCTCAGAAATGTGAAACTCCAGCATCGTGGCTCATAGGGATTATTGGACACCAAGCAAGTAATGCAATAAAAGCTACAAAGTGAAGGCAGTCAGTTGCTGACTTCTATGGTGTAGAAAACAAACAATTGTTCCTCTGAGCCCTTTCACCCATTCTGTTTGTGCAGAACAAGGAAGATGAGACATCATGCGCAGCGACTGTATGCAATTTTGTGTATTTGAAATCCTCAAAGCTAGAGCCAGGTTTTTATTACCAACATTAGAATTATGGTGCACACTGAGGAGCCATTTAATCGTATGGGTTTTATCTCTGGATGTGGCTAGTGGTGTTTTAAGAGAAAGAATAATAATTATTGTTGAGGCAGACAGCCTAGGTGGAAGCTGTGGTGCAATGTCTGTTTCCTAGTGTTTGACTAAAGCAACAAGAAATGAAAGATTTAGCTTAAAAAAACAGGCAATAGTAAACTTAAAAGCAATGGCATACTTGGCTTCCAGACAACTGTTCTTTCTGAAATTTTGGTGTGCCTTACTGATTATTCTTTTTCTCTCCTTTTGAAACCGATGTTGTTAACCAAGTCCACTGAAAAGTTGGAAAGATTCTTGTCTGTGTTAGTAGATATTGGATCAGCCCTTTAGACCTGTAGCTGGCTTTAGATGAAGAAGGATGCAAAATTAAATGTCGAAATATAAAAATATGTGTATATGTGTGTATTAAAAATGTTTGTATACGCACACATATATACATATACACAAAATCTTCCTTAAAACATTTCTGAAACAGTTGTGTAGAATAAATGGTGTTTGCAGAATAATGATTTTAGTGGCAGTCATTTGTTATGCTTTAATGGCTATGCTGTTCATGAACAATTTGGTGCATTTCTTGCCAGCCAAACTCATGTTATACCGCACGTTCTACCTATTTCATATCTGGGCCACACATGTTCAGGCAATACCTTGGAAGT
>VZTL01037428.1:216-11903 GCA_013400535.1 Scopus umbretta | reverse complement strand
TCGGAGCGGGGCTTGCGGCAGCGCCCGGGCTGGCCGGGCCCGGGAGGGAGGTGCCGGGCGGGCACGGCGCCCGCCTCCCGTGCAGCCGAGTTGGCTCGCTGAAAAATCGGTGGAAGCAGAGGCTCTTCCCAGCATATAGCCAGCTGCTCAGCTGTTGCGGGAGGAAGGCTCGGAGTTAGCTAACATGGGTGTGCGTTATGAGTTCAGCCGGTACCATCTTTCTCAGTTTCAACAGTATGAAGTAACTGGAAGAAAGACACCCCCCTCCCCCCCTCCATATTTACCTTAGGTTTCGTTTTTACTCTGCAGTTTTGACAGATAAATGCGAGTTGCCTTCTCGCCCTGATTCCCAGGCAGTGAGATACTGTTGCAACTAAACGTGGAGACTTGGGGAGAAGCCTGTCCCACCTTCCTTTCTGATGTGCCACCACGGTCACGTTACTGCTGCTTAGCTTGTAAAGGGCATTCTTAATTGCCCAGAATTCTGGCATCGCTGGACTGCGCAGTTCCTTGCCATACTTAGAAGTTAGTACTTTTCTATTATTTTTGTCCAGGCATTAGGAGCTAGCCTTTGGAGAAGCATCCTGAGTTCTCTGAACTCTTACTGCCTGTGATGTTTATTGCTGAGTAGTTATTACATGAAAAAAACAAGCAAGTTACATTTCCCAGTAGAGATTCATGTGTGCAGTTTAGAAGGAAGAAAAGGAGCTTTTTCATTGTCTGCTGGGCTTCTGGGTAACCTAGGTAGCTCTGAGTTAGGCAGGGATTGTTTGTGGTTCATGGACTGAAGGGTGGTGTGTGTTCCATTTTGGTAGCAGTGTATTGTATTGTGACTTGAGTGGCCAAATCTAGGTCAGAGGCTATATAGATTGTGTATGCATTATGGTAAACGGTGAAAATTTAGGTCAACAGAAGCTTATTTTGAAATACTGCCTTTCTTGCACATACAGTGATTATGTTGGGTTTTATTATGGCTACTTACTGGAGTAGCTTCACTGGGTTTGAGTTAGTTAGCATAGCTGAAGTCTAAAGTTAGTGATAGGAAGAAGTGACTTGATGGAAGTCTGCCAGACTTCATCACTTCCAATGCTAACTCTTGCTTGTTTCCAGAAGAGTTGCAGACATTTCTCTGCAGGGGAGGGAGTGTTTCCTAAAAGTGTACCTGAGACTTCTTATGGTAGTGCGCAGGAAAAATTAGGGTTCCTATGCGCTGAGATGTTTTGGGGTAGTGTGTTCCAAGGTTGAGCAGTGGAGTGTTCAGTGCACGTGTAAGAGAACATTTGCAGAGGTAAATCTTGTCAATGCTTTTATAAGAAAATTTCACATCTGATGTTGTTTCAGGAGTCTCAGAATAGTGATAATTACTGTCCATAGAACATTGCTGAAGGCTTTGAGAAGCATATGAATGTTAGATTTTGTTCTTTCATGACATACTCGGACATCTACCTTTTTCCACTCGTAGTGCTCCTAACCTTGTTAGCAGTGAGGCTGTGAATGCTAATAGCTTCCCTGTTTCTCACGGTGGGCTGGGCAGCTGTGTTGCCTTGGTTTGGAGCTGTCATTTTCACTGTGCTGCCTGTTGAAGTTCTGCACAGGGTCGAAATCTGAGGACTGGTCTGCAGATCTAAGCAGATATACGAACCTATCATGAGAAAGAAACAGGAGTGTATGTAGGGCTAACTGAAGAGATAAGGAGCTAAAAAAGCACTTGAAATTTAATAGGTACCTTTCCTGTTTTTTCTGCATAACTCAAGACCACAGAACTTACTCCATTTGTTTCTGTACTGAGTCCACTCTCTTGTGTTTGAATAAAGATTGCTTTCTTGAAAGACATCCAGGACTTCAAGAGGTGTTGGAACCATGGCTCTGCTAGGGAAGTTGTTTCAACTTTTTTAATAATCTTCAGCATCAGTAGTTCTGTTAACCTGTCCAGCCAGCAGTTATACAATATCCCACTCTTCAGACCATACCTTTAGTAACATTAAGCCTGAATTCCTGTTAGCAATTTTTTTGTATGTTGAACAAACATTTAGTGGTTTTGCTTGACTACCACCATGCTCTTGTAAACCCAACTGATCATTTAGTGCTGGTCTGGTGAATCTTGTAACTTCTTCTCTGCAGCTTCCCAGCATTAATTTCGATCTTAAGACTTCTTTCAGTAGAGTTACATCTATATTGAGCTCTAAAGCGTGATCAGTTGTTACTTGTGATGAAGATGCAGTTGAAGGAATGCGTACTGAAATTATCTGATAGTTTGAAAGGGGTAGGCTTTGGGAAGTGTGGAGTTTAGATAAGCTATTTCCATTGCTTGAAATAAACTTTGGAACTTACACAGGGATGGATGGTGCTTCTGGTGGGTTTAGCTTACAAGGTGCATCTCTATGAAAACGGTTGTCTGGCTTTCCGCCCCACCCCGTAATTATTTTCTGTTTCCTTCTTCCAGCACACAGTTGCAAAGGTCCTTTGCACGAATGAAGATAGTAGGCTATGGTTTACTTTGGAATGTGTGCATGCTATGGCTTGGTTAACTGCAAGCTTAAATGTAAAGCAGGATTTCCCCCCATCTTTACCCAGTATTTGTGGTGAAGTGAGCTGTATATGTGATATTCAAAGATCTGAGAGTGAATTTGTCTCTCCAGCATGATGGGTTATTTCAATTGCATTAGACCACTAAGTTTCTTGGCGTGTGTAAAGTGAATTCTTGTACTTTTGAATGAAGCTGCATTTAATGGAATCTGCAGTGAGGAAAGGAGTGCATTCTCATCAAGTCTTCTCAAATAGGTAGCAATGAAAGGAGATAATTGAAAAGAAAACCCTTAAATTTTGCAGGATTTTAGTATGTCAGGAGAGCCCTGCCAAGCAACGTGGATTTTTTGCACTCTTGCTTGAAAGGATCAGCACGTTCAGTTTCCCGGCAGGTTAAAAGGATAAGGTGGGTGTTGAGGGTTTGTGTTTGTCATCTTCCTATTTTCCAGCTTGGAGATAGCATCAGGTTTGGGAACAGCTGAGCATTGTAAGTCTCCTGCATTCAGGAAGGACTGAGTTTAACAAACTTTTCCATCTTGATTCTTTTAGGTTAAAAGTAGAGGAGAAGAAATAGGAGTCCTACAAGCAGATTCAGTAGTATGCAGAATAGCATTTAAGCTTTGGCATCACTTTAAATATTGTCAGAACTATTAAGTATCTGTGTATGTGCAAGGCATCTGATACATATGTTTGGTATGTCTTTACGTGCTTTTCCAAATCAGGTTGGGGGACCCTTTGTTTCCATGTCAGTTTGTTAAATGCCTGGAATGGCACTACAGAGTTTACATGCTCAGTGTTGTTTTGTAACAGTGAAGACAGGAAAAACTTGAGTTTTGACAAATTTAAATGTATGAAGTATTTTCCAAGAAGTACTTCTGTGGAACAGAGTTTTGATCCCTAAAACAGCTT
Organism: Scopus umbretta; assembly: GCA_013400535.1. Taxonomy (NCBI): domain Eukaryota; kingdom Metazoa; phylum Chordata; class Aves; order Pelecaniformes; family Scopidae; genus Scopus; species Scopus umbretta. The sequence continues at coordinate 8,468 of VZTL01037428.1, read as the reverse complement.
ATGTAGAAATACACAAAATATTGGAATTACTGAAAGAAGACATAAATAAGTGAGGAATTTTACATGGAGGAGAAAATCTCCCATTAATGCCTTGCACTGAAACAAAGTAACGTACTGAAGTAGAAAAAATTGTGATTAAGGATATTTTTATCCAATATTTTAACACAGTCGTATAAATGATATATGGAGTAAGTTACTATTGAGGACAGCAATATCTCTCAAGCACTAGACACATGAGTAGGAAGAATATATGGTTCTGTTCTACACAGCGGTGGAGGGAGGATATAAACCTTTGTTCTTCAGGGCATGAGCAAAATACTTGGCAGAACTATTTGTTTATTTTTTGGAATCATCTAGTAGCGAATGAGATAAACTATTGATCTCATCTGTCATGGCAGTTCCTATATTATGAAATACTTTTGTCTTTGCCCGTAATTTATTATGTAACACTTAGGAATACCATTATGTATAATTAATCTAATGAAGTTAAGAAACAGTTTTGCTATGAGATTATTCATCCTATTGCAAACATACAAAAAACCGAAACAACAAATCCGATGGTGTCCCTTGACAAGGTATCTTTTTATAATATTTTGCTTTCTTTCCATTATTTACAGAGTCCTGAAGCAAATTAGTCTCTTTCACTCACAGGATATTTGTATATTTGAAGTGTTGTTGATAATTCAAACATGTTAATTAATGTGAAGCCTGACAGATCCAGGTTGTATGTTCTGAAATTTCTGTGGTGGTGTTTCTGAGGTCTGGAGTGATACACCAGAACTGCTTCCAGATTTGCTTTTGCTACGTGGGCAAAAAACCTTCTCATATTCTCTGTGTTTTGTTACTCTTACTCCCCCTCCCCATTTGAGTCCTTTAAATGAGCCAGTCTGATATGAGGTGTTATGATCAATGTTTTATCTGTTTTCGGTCTTTTGCTTCCCTATGGATGGCCTGTTGTGATTCCAAGCTGGATTCCTCATTTTCCTTTCATATCTTCTGAAAAAGTCTCGTTACTTGGCTACCATTTCACTAAATCCTTATAATTTGCAGACATGGTATCGTCTGACTCCCTGGCCTCTTTATAAGGCGTGTTTATTCTTTATAAACAGTTGTGTCTGTTCATTCCCCACCATTCTTTTTTCTTTATGCTTGACTGTATCTGGGCTACAGCTAGTATAGAGCAAACAATCCCATAGTAATCCACTCTTCGTTTCTTTTTCTCAGTCCATTAAAAATATTACCTGCTTGTAAAATTTTTCCCCCTCTTCTGGCTCTCTCTCTGGGTACACCAGTTTAAGTTTTTCCCTGTAAGACCTCAGGCTATATGAGAGTAAATGTCTGCCTTTAGCTTTCTCACTTTTTCTCCCTGTGGTGCCATCCAGTTTTGTTTCTAGTTCTGCACGTTTCTTTGTGGGGTCTTACCCATGACTCTTTTACTTGCCCACTTTCAAGAAAGCTTTTTTCAAGAAGCAAGTGTGAAATCAACATCTGTTACAAATTACTTTATTTTGCCAAAGTTTAAAGTCCCGAAGAGTTTTGCTCTGGACCAGCTTATTCAAGGTACTGATGCTTATTTAACAGGATGCAAGATGGGCTTTGTGCCCTGTGTAGAGCTGCGGCACTTAGCATAAGTACTGGAGATGCGTGCATTACTGGATCATCATGTGTGTCTGTCGTGGTACCCTAACGCTTTATCTTTCTGTGAACTTACATAGACTGGAAAAAAACAAGGAATGGGCCTTGGCAAAGTTGCCTCTTGCTTCACAGATGCCCTGCTATAACTAGCTATCTGCTCTAGTGGTCTTGAAAACGCACTCTGTGGAAAAGTGTCTTCCTTTTGAGAAAATAACTGTATCTGTCTACATGCACAAAACAAAGATCTGAAAGAGTTTCTTGCGTCTCTGTAGGCCTCCTGCTTGACTAGGACCAACTTGCTGTTTCATCTGAAGAAGAGAATGATTCTGCGGGGCTGGAGATTAATTTGCTTTACCTTCATTTTTAGGATCGTCAGGATGGTGGATAAGAACATTTACATTGTACAAGGTGAAATCAATGCGGTGGTGGGAGCCATAAAGCGTAATGCCCGATGGAACACTCACACACATCTGGTAAGTTACCTTGAATTGTTGCTACCTGTTCATGCTATGGCAGAAACCACTTGGTTTTAGAAAAGTACCTCCTTTTCTTTTAGCACTTGCTATAGTACTTTTGTAAGTAAAGTTAGAATAACTTTCTACATTGTTTCATGCTGAGCAGTTTTGTCTTCTTGTGTGCCACCAACTATAAGAGGTATAAAACTGGAAATCTTCTACCTATATACCCTGTAAACAAACAAAAAAACCCATGTTGTATTCCACATGGGAATCATCTTGTTTAGACTTTTATCACCTGGTATGTCAGGGATTTTGAATATATGGTGTTGTATTATTTAGCACAATGTTTTTAGACGGTCTTCATCATGAAAGCCATGAAATAAAAATTGGGGAAGTCATTACATATAGGGTATTCCTTAATTTTTCATATGGCATAGTATCTTTTTTTAGCTCTGTTTTGTGACTGCTAGCTATATTCCTGACTGAAACCTGTTCATAGTTTCAAACCTGTTTTGTTAAAAACCACTTATACAAGGTTTCCAAGTCTAATGATGCATTGGCCAGTTTATGGCTTCCACAGTGTAAATGTGTGCATGTGGCATACTGTATCTGTGGTGCACTTCAGAATGGCACTTGAATAGCAGATGGCTGTCATACAGCACAAGTAGTTTCAGTTTGTCAAAGGGCAGGGCCCTTTTCCTTTCTAACAGGCATTCCTTCATTAGAGCTGACTGCCACCCAGTAGGAGGTGTGGCTGTGGATGTAAACAGCTCAGAGAAACTGCTGCTCCTCCTTATTTTAATATCGTAAGGATAGACTAAGGCTAAAGGATGCAGCTATTCATATAAATTTTGCAGTGTGAATCTTGAAGTTATTTTAATGGCACCAAATGTCATTGTATTTCTGTTCCCATTGCAATCTGCATAGATTAACATTATAGCAAATCCAGATGAGCCATTTCATTATGGTATGAAGTAGATTTGCTCTGAAATTTATTGAACAGTGGAAGGCTAATCAGAAATACTTCTAAGGACAATAAAACCAAACCAGAATGCTCAGTCTTGAACCTATGCTTTGACATTTGAGCTGTATGACATTGGGGAGTACTAGCAGGAAAATAAAAATGCTTCTCTTGATTTTGATGGGGTAAACACACTGACAGCAATAAACTCAACCCACAGTACTTCTGTGACTATGAAGGTGAGGTCTTTACAGACCCGTTATTAAGATTTGTATTCAGGAATACATTTGCCTCATTTATGACTTCCTTCCTATATATAACCTATAGGATGAAGAAAGGGATCCCTTGCTGCATAGCTTTAGCCTGTTAAAAGAAGTGCTGAATAATATAACAGGTAAGCTCATACAGAAAGGAGCAGGTATGTGTACCTGCTAGGATATATGCAAATAAACGTACAGGGGTGCTTGTTTGTCCTATTTACTATCCAGAGGTCATATACGGAATATCAAGAAAAGAGCAAATATGTATATACTTTTAGACCAATAATACCAATGTAAACTAGTACATAAATACCACTGCTGCCACTATCTGGAGAGAGTTATATGTGTGTGTGTGCATATATATTTGTGTATATACACACACATATTTTTATATCTAAATATGCATGTTTCTTCAATATACTGAAGCCTGTAGTAATATATGAAATCTGGTGTATTATTATGTATAGTCCTACTGTGCTTTGTTCATGCTTTCTGATCTGTGAATGATGGGAAAAATCTGCTTAGAAAGTAGCCTCCCATTATCTGTTTTCTCCTCACATTCTTTGGTTTGTTGTTTTCATCATCTGTTACCATAATAAGTGAAGCACAGACTTCACTTTCCATTTGGGTCTATTGAATCTTGAAGTGAAAGGCTTACTTTGTGACCAGTTGCACTGAAAGGAACTGGAAATCTATATTGATTACAGAAGTAGAACACAAGGCTGTGATGGGTATTCTGACCATTTTTTTTCTCCCAACTGGTCTTTCTCCCCTTTCCCCCCACATTTTCTCTTTTTGTAGTTTCAGGAGTGATTATTTAAGTATATCCTAAGTATATGTTGTGAGTCTGGAAGTGAGGCTAATCCTGACCTGCATGTGCATTCTGCTGGTTCTCCCCAGGTTTTGTCCTGCAGATTGCAATATTTGAAAGTAAGCTTTATTTCTCGTCCCTTTGTTACAGTGAGTGTTCAGAACTGCACTCAACCTAAGTTAGAGATGGACTTTTTGCATTTCTAATTGCAAAGCATTCCCATTCTCGTGTCAGCGCTGAGCCTGCAATCCCATAAAAAATGTGTTCCCTAGAAGCACAGTAGTGCTGCTTCTAGGTGCTGATGAGAGGTGCTGAGGACATGTACCAGTTCTAAGTTAGGCCTCATTCCTTCTTCTCATGTGGCTGCCTGTAAGTGTAATGCTTTATTTTTCTTTACCAGGTGAACTTCCCTTGGTTGTGAGCCAGACTGTTCTGTCAGATTATGACATCTTAGGGAACTCCTGCACAGCTTGCATTTCTAGATAGTATCTTTGCTCTGGATGTTATGCTTGTACCCAGACTACATGGCAGTCTGGATTTGTGCTTTTTTGTAAGCTCACTCATCTTCTGTAGGATATGCATAGTCACCAGAAGTGTTTTGGGAGGAAATTTTCCTTCTTTCCATTCTATGAGATAAAGTTTTCTTTAAAATAAGACTCCTGAAGTTCTTTGCCATTATTGCAAATATCTCTCCTCATCAGCCGGAGTAGGGAATGTCAGGATGCTCAAGTAAACGCAGTATGAATAAATGTCAGGGACTGGCCATTTATCTAGAGTAGCTAGATACAATGTGCTGTTGACTTGTTGGGGGAAAAAATGCAAGCCCGCTATCTGCTTGTGTTGGAGAAAGCAAAGTTTAATGTACTGAGAGATTCAGAGACTCCCTGTGGGTATTAATCATCATGTAAGTGTGGTTCATGCTGAGATGATATTTGCTTATATATGGTGATGACAGTGTGTAGGTTTGACTACATGGGAATCTTTTAAACAGGTCATTTCAGCTTCAGCGACTGCTATTTAGCAACTCGTGTCTTGAGATAGGACATCATTGCCATGCTCCACTTTTTTCAGTTTTAGACATGGACTGGTTCACAAGCAATACTTTGAATGATATAGTCTCCTGCCTCGTCTTCCAGGGAATGAAAAGTCCAAGCTTAGTTTTTTTTCTGGGGGGTTTGGGTTTTTGGTGTGTTTTGTGGGTGGTTGTTTTTTGTGGGTTTTTTTTTTTTTTTTCATTGCCTAGACTGTCCTTTCATGTCTCTTTCATTAGCTCATGGAAACGCATTGCTTTTATATTTAAATTTATTCAAGCTGTAATCTTTGACATTTGAGTTAGCTTTTAGTACAATTTTGCATTTATAGTAATATATATTATGTATTTTCTCAATCCCCCAAGAATCCATTTTAATCTGTTCCGGATGCAAATTTCAGGCTGCCTTGTCCCATCTCCCCTCTTGCTCTCGCCCTCTCTTCCCCTCCCCCATGGAGCATGTTTGATCAGGTGTGGCAGGAATATCCACTGTCAAGCTGCGCCCTTTATATTAGTCAATATTATCCTTCCTTCCCTCCCACTCCCTTCATTCTCCTCTGGGCTTTACCAGTTGATTTATAATTTTGGAATTCTCATCGGAGTCTGTAATACAGTTTGTTCATTATTTAACCAAAACCTGTTTAATGAGCAAAGAGAGGCAATGTAAATGTTAGGCATGTTGCAGTGGAGTACCTTTTGTTCTCCTCTGAGCTAGTGGGTATTAACTCTGTCATGACTGTGGTGCTGAAATACCCTGGTCAAGGGTATAAAAATGCACCGTATGCCTCCAGCAGCTAAAGATTCCCATTTCAAAGTATTGGTCCTCAAGAGTAACTAAATTAGATAATGTGTTTTATTTGATTACCAAAATAGTAAAAGCTTGCTGCGACGAGATAGTGGTATCCCATCCCGTTGTGATGTCTAATGGGCTCTTGAAGGAAGCACCTAGAGAAAGTGCTGTTGCTCAGCACGAACAATCCCATGATTATGGTAAGAGTAACTTGACCTCTACAGTTCAGCATACCTAACTAAGGGCCTTGGACCTGAATTATGTGAAATGATGTAGCTCTTTAAAATTCTGACAGAGGAACTTAATTTCTGTGGCAGTTTTTTGTAGATTTAGAAAACCAGTTTAATAATTTGAACACCATGTCCGCTCTGATCCACCGTCATTTGGCTTATTGTATGCCATTTTACACTTTTATGGGCTGCATATATTTTAATTATTATTGATAGTAGTTGCCTGAAAAACAGAAAGGAAAATTAAAGGTTCTGTCAGTCATCTTGGGTGATGCATAAGTTACTCCAAGATGAATTTAATAGCTGAAATGCTTGTTGTACTAAGATAAGCACTGTAAGCCTAAGTTTGACGTGGTGTCTCATATTTCCAGTGCTTAGAAAAAACAAAAATCGGTGTCCTGAGTTACGACCATATGGAAGCAGTGACTATCAAGCTTTGTCCATGAATGCAAAATTGAAATACAACTACATCTTTAAAGGTTATTTTAAAACTGATGGAAGCCTTAGTATTGGTAGAAGTTTGGATCTAGGGTCACCGTCACCGCAACTTCCATTTGACTGCTTTTTAAAGTAAGCTGAGTATCTAGAAAATGTGTCTGGATGTTGAAATATTTGTTCATTTCATCAGTTTTGTTATGGATTTAGGTCAACAAAAGGAAGCTTCTTTTTGACATGCGGTGATAAAGGAACATATTCTCTTTCATGAGTGTTTCTAACTTAGGATGCTCTTGAGCTCACTAGGGAGAAGTTTTATAACCACAAATGGCTGGAAATATGAATTAATTATAAGCCTGCTTTTCCATGATCTTATGAGGATTGGGTTTCCTTAAATCTTGCTGTGGCTGTTGCAGTCTTCAGACCACTCCAGTATGATGTAGAGGTAAGAGCAGGTACTTCTGTAGCTGTTCTCATTGCAGAATTTGTGCTTTGCTCTGGCTGGGGGGATGAGTCAGTAACCAGGATTGTTTCGTGACTGAAGTACTGCTTATGGTGTGTGGGATGGCTTTAGGATAGAAAATGACTGAATACAACTGCCTTGTACAAGTCAGCACTGCAGTGGGAGAAGCAGGTGTTTGTGGAAAGTGTGTGCATCGAGAGTCTATTTAAATAAGGTTTAAACTAGGTAAACACACCTGTGAAGAGGTGCTTGTGTATATTTTAGGTCCATGAGTGCCAGACTGGAAGGTTTGAGTCCTTTTATCCTCTGGTGGTTCAGAGTTAGTGCATTTAAACAGAAGCTGCAAAGTAAGCTGTTAGAAGCACTCTGATTTCATGCACATTCATGACATTTTAAATGAATGCTTGTACAGTGGGTTCAGAAGAATCTTTTCATGGCTTATTTCAGACAAGAAGCTACTGCAAATCTCCATCTTTAGAGGGTTGGCTGGGGCATTAAGAGCTGGCTAAAGGTCAAATGACTGTAACCGTAAGAGAACCTTTGCCCAGTGTACTCACTTAATATACTTGTTACTGTAGCGTTCAGTTTTCTGGTATGTAGATTTGATTGCACACTCATTTTTCTCATGTCTGAGCTCTGGAAACTCAGTTTTTAGGGAAAATCTGACATTCGTATAAAACAGTCCAGGAATTTTATCCTGATTTGGGATTAATGTCTGAACTTTTTCTGAAAGATCTAGTTTTAAGAAGTGGTAAATCAGTTGAAAATGTGTGGCCTGTTCTCAATGCTATCGCAGTACTATTGGATAGAATCTGAGATATTCATTGTGGTCTATTCAAGTTGAGAAATCAGATTTTTTTTATTTTTTTTTTTTAAAGAAGTGTAGGAATTCAATTATATGGATGTGTGATATGTATAGTGCTGCAATGCTTGTTATTTTGCACTTTGCAGATAAGAGCAATGCTGTATTTTATTTATTATTTATATCTTGAGTTTCTGCAAGAAGTGCCTGGACTTATTAGCAAATAACACATACTGGTGAACTGTAAGCTGTGATACTTCTCCCTTTGTTTGCATTGAAGGATTGCAATGTTATCTAGAGCAGACATTAAAAAAAAAAAAAAATCACCTAAACTTTTTTCTGTTACATATCACCTTCATATAAAAGATCTAGAAGAC
>VZTL01037426.1:0-48252 GCA_013400535.1 Scopus umbretta | reverse complement strand
GTTCTATAATTCTATAATTCTATTCCCAGTGATGGTAGAGAATTTTCCTTATACATACCATAAGATAATTATACTCACCAGATATTTTAAAGTTTCATAGAACATATGTTTCCTAAAAGGTAGTAACCTAAATGTTCCGTACATCAAGGACTGGCTTTGATTCATTGTCTGTGTTATATTTTTTGTTAAAGTCTCTAAAATACTGTGGTTCTAGTGTATATATATTACTTGTCCCTTTCCATTACATCACAGTCTGCAGTATATCCCTCTAATATTGGAAATTGTGAAACATAACTACAAAGGATGTATCACCACTTTTAAAGTGGCATGTTCAAAGAAAACAAAAACCCATCTGGCACTTGTCTGGAGCATTATGTTAAACCTTCTGTTAGTAACACACTGTTGAATATTGCACTAGATTAACACGTCTCAGTTAATCAAAGATTACCTTAAGTCTTGGCTTGGAGTGCCACAGGCAATTCAAATGACAATGTGTGAAGGAGTTAATTCTCCCCTCCACCTGTTGCCAGTGTCCATTTCTGGTGGCTTCATTCCTGCTGACATGAATGGAGTTTGATCTGAACTAGGTTAGCAGGTTTTATTTTTTCTGATGGATTGTGAGAAAGAAAATGGTTGACGCAGGCAATTTTAAATAGATTTAAAAGTCACCTATTTAAACAAAAAAATCAAGAACTACAGGAACTTAAATACTGATCAAAGAAGTCAAAACTAGACACAAAAATTAGTAATGAAGAAGTAAGAAGCATCAGCCTTTCTCCAGGAGCAATTAACATCTTCCTGCACGCCATTTGAACCATATTTGCTGAGCCACTCTGGGAAGAGAAACAAAAAAACCTATACAGTACTTATTTCTGCCTGCCTACCTGGTGCCAGTTCTTCAGTCCCTCCAGAGTCATGTTTTTCTTTCCACATTAAAAAACAAACCTTAAGAAGAACCCCCACAACCAAGCCTGAAGTGAGCTGCAAGAATTATAGGAATGGAAGCCGGGTGGAAAATATGATAGGTCAGAAAATCTAGGTGTCACTGGCAGCATGAAGAACAAGCAATAAGGTGGCCATGGCTTCTTTTTAAAAGTCACCACCTGGAAGTTTAGCAGAAGTCCTGACTCTGAAAGCATAACCTTCTATCTTGTTATGTAATTCTTCCATTAAATATGTCAAAAGTAACTCAAATTTTGGGAAAGATCATCAGCTGAGTAAGTAGTAACTATCCATGTGTACATGGACATATATATAATGAAGACACTCCAGGAGTGGGACCAGCTACACAGTTCCATCACAGCAGGCCACACCGTTTTGCCAAAATCCTGAGTTCTGAGCTGGAAACCCACTCATACCCTCCTCAGGTTTGCACTCAGGCTGGCACTTACAATAATCTGCTGCTAAAATGGTTTGGCTGAGCAGATTGGTCCTTAGTTTCAGTCTCAGGGTTATTCTTCTACAACCAATAGTGGAGACATAGATGTCAATTTTATTAGAAGTCAGTTTTATACCAATTTGCTCTTATTTGAGTATGCTCCTGTTTTATCTGGTCCAGACCATGAGAATCACTTTAATAAGGATTCAGTAGGGTCTGGAGCCTGGATATTATATTTAGGCCTAGTTCTCAGAAGGTGACATTGCACAAGAAAGTTCAAGAAAATACTTCATCAGAGCTGCATACTTTCTATTACAAATTAGTAATTATAGACAACAGGAGATTAAAGAGGGACAGTATTCGTGACTGAAAACTGATTGCTTTCTTCAAGCTGCTATATACGCCTCTTCAATCTCCATGTTGGTATAGACTTAAACAATAGAACCAATAAGCCACCTGCCACAGTGAATCCTGGCTAACACGCCTTGGGATTAATGCACTTTCTCTTTTTCTGAAGGTAAGATCTGCTCTTTTAAAAGTTGTAGGAACTATGAAAGGGCTTTAGGCTTTGATTTGTGTTCTTTTACATCCAAATATAATTCAAGTGTTGCATTTTTTTCACTGTGTCCTGGTTTCAGCTTAATTCGGAGTTCATTTTTTTTCCTAGTAGCTGCTATAGTGCTGTGTTTTCAACTTAGTATGAGAACAGTGCTGATAACACACTGATGTTTTAGTTGTTGCTCAGTAGTGTTTAGTCTAGTCAAGGACTTTTCAGCTCCCCATGCTCTGCCGGGTGCACAAGAAGCTGGGAGGGGGCACAGCCAGGACAGCTGACCCACCCTGCCCACAGGGCTATTCCATACCATACGGCATCATGCTCAGTTTAGAAACTGGGGGAGTTGGCCGGGAGGCAGCGATCGCTGCTCGGGGCCTGGCTGGGCATCGGTCGGCGGGTGGTGAACAATTGCATTGTGCATTGCTTGTTTTGTATATTCTTTATTATTATTATTATTATTATTATTATTGTTGTTGTTGTTGTTGTTGTTGTTGTTGTTATTGTTATTAATGTTATTAGTATTATCATCATTATTATCATTATTATTATTATTATTTTCTCTGCTGTCCTATTAAACTGCCTTTATCTCAACCCACGGGTTTTAGGTTTTTTCGGTTCTCTCCCCCATCCTGCCGGGGCAGGGAGAGGGTGAGCGAGCGGCTGGGTGGTGCTTGGTTGCCGATCGAGGTTAAACCACAACACATTGTTATTGCTCTTGTTATATGGACCAAATGCTTTCAGTATTTCACATTCTTGTTAATAAGAGGTCTTTATTTTCTTATGTCTGATTAATGTCTCCTTTAAGTATAGGGTAATTCTTCCCTTAACTTCAGCAGTCATTAAAGAGACCTAAAAGGCACATAATTTACACTAAATTAATATACTATACTATACTATAATATACTATAATATAATATAATTAAATGTAATAACATTAAGATTAAAACTATAAAAATAACATTTTTTTCCCACAAATTTCTGGTAGTCAGAAAAAAAATTATATAAGCCACTAGCAACTTCCATACCACTGTATTTTGTGAACATTTTAAAAACTAGAGGAAAAAAGTATTTTTTATGCTTAGTGTTTATATAATAGTAACTTACAGATTGGATGACACCATGCATCCCTGAAGTGGTATCTTGTGTCTTTGACTGTAAGGCTGTCTAGAAACTGAGCCCAGATTCTGTCTTTATACATCAGCCACAAGAAAGCTATCAGAAGCCTTCCAGAACTCTCTTATTTAAGTTAATTTTGAGTACAGGGGCTACAGGAGTCTGGCAGATGAATAAAAAAGGGGGTTGAAGAGTGAGCTAGCACTAAAGAAATGCCAAGTGTGTATGGACAGGCAGTCTGTCAGTCTGACTTCTTGAGCATGTCTGGTACTGTGAACTCTGCAGAGAAATGATTGGTTTCATTTTATAGAATGACAGCGCTCTTATTTCATTAAAGTCAAGATCTTGCTCCTCTTCCTTTAGCACAGGTAATCGTCAGAGTGATATCACAGAAAAACTCTAGTTCTTATCATTGTCAGCCAGTATAAAAGGCTATTTAATTATAAGCAGTACTGATTATTAGAGAGGTTTTTAAGCCTTAAGCCCAAACAGCGAGCTTTCCCACTTACATTCCAACTGGAGACATAATGAAGAAAGAAATTTGCAAGAGTAACTCTGAGTTTTTCCTTAAGATTAGGATATGGAAATGGAAGAATAAAATAACTATCCTAAGTCATCAATCCTTGGTATTTAAAATAAACTGCCAATACATTATAGTCATATTCATTCACTTTCCACCTTGCCTCTCCCTACTCCTTACATTTGTTGCTACACAGCGACCCAAGTTCAACAGGAGAGAAAGGGGCAGAGGAAAATGCAACAGTCTGCATAATAAGCTGTGTAGAAACAATTTTCCTGTCCTGAAGCTAGGCCTTTGTATGTTAAAGAAGACAAGAGTAATGGATGCAGAAGAAGAGTATACAGGGACAAACATGAGTGTAGCCAGAGGTAAACAGTGCTAAGAAGGTGATGTCTGTATGCAGTGTATAACAAATTGTTAAACAAGTGTGTAACAACCAAAACACCACCAATAAAAAATAAAATTCCATGATATATATTAATAATTTTAGCCAGTTTGAAACCAAAGACAGAAGCAAAACCTTTAAAAAATGAGCCGTAATTACAATTGCTTTTGGTTTTGGAAGACATTAGAACTCTATTGTCTTTTCAGAAGGCAGGTGCTTAGCCTTTAGAAGTCCTGACCTTACCAGAAAGTTTGTTCTGTGATTAAATTCCTATCAGGTCATATCAAGGTTGCAAGAAGGTATGAAAGTTCCCTTTTTCCTGTTAATTGGTGTAACAAAACCAATATGTAAGAATGCTTCATTAAATATAAGTCTAGTTCCATTGCACCCAAAGTCAGTATCAGAACTTATTTTCTTTTCTATAAACCCAACTATCAATGTTTAAAACAGTGCAGATGTGTATCTTTTTGAGACCCTGGCTAGATATTTGACTTTTAGTAGATACTGCCTGTAATCAAGGAATCTTTCCATTCTAGTGAGCAAATGTGCTGCTTATAAATTAATATAATCTGTTTGATTAAACTGAAATCTAGGAACAAAGTCCTTTGGATAAGTTATGGAAATAATGATAATAATTCCAATTATATGAACATTCTGTGCTTTCTATTTTGTTACAGACAGCAAAAAGTTACCTTTTTGGTTATTTTATGAATGTAATTATAGCCACTCCAAATGCTGTGTCTTAGGTGTATCAACGAACATTTACTGTCTCCAAGCACTTAAAAGACATCTAAAATCTTTGATTTCTCAAAATGTTGATTTAGTATTTTTTATGAACTAGAAAAGTTTCTCTCTACTTTTGTAGATTAGTCATTGCAGTAATATATTAAACTTCATCCTGCAGTCAGCCAAGCAGAAAGAAAAAACATTGCACCTTACTTTTCAGTGCACAGTGTGAACACCAGACCCTGTAAACAGCCATAAAAGTGACAAATCTCTTGAGGCATTTATAGATATTGCACCATTTTATTTCTATGTTGTAAAGTGGTATATTATGTTTTTGACAAGTTCATTGCTAACTGCCCTTATTCACTGCAGCTGGAATTTTCAAGAAGTCCAAAATTACACACACAATTTTGAAATTCTCTTGCCAAATGTACTTTACAGTAAATTTCCAAATATGATTAAAAGAGCTGAATGCCCACTTGATTTTAACTGAAGAATTACATTTTAAGTATAAGATGATGCTGGGAGGCCTTAAAGATTAGATTAATCTTAACATACACCCTGGCCTAAACTCTATCTTTCTCCAAAAGGCATTCTAAAACAGAAAGAATTTTTTTTTTTCTCCTGACTTCTCTATCTTCTAATGTGAGATACAGTGATGAAAAAATGTAAGAGAAGTTCTTGTTGCCATGAAGTAAATACATTCTGACAAAGATGTCCTTGCTCCTTTGTTGGTCTTGTCTTTTATCCTATTTATCTATATGGCTAGAAAAGGCCTTCAAAGTCATCTCATTCTTCCTATGCTCAAAAGAGGGATCAGCTGTATCTGGGCCACTAATGACAAATGTTTATTTAACTTTTTCTTCAACCTTCAATGGCAGACTCAAAGCAAGATGTTCCAGCACTTCCTTCTTCTTGCCATTAAAATGTTTTTCTCAGTGTCTAATATGAAAATTCTCTGTTGTGACTGAAGGTTCTTTGTATTCACCACAGTCATGGGAATGGATTACATCCTTCCTGTTTCATTTATTTGAGATTTTCATATGCCCCTCCATCCTCTCCCTAGTTTGCTCAATCCTTCCTCACAGATTGTAAAACTAGTAGATATTTGCTTTGCTCTAGGTTAGCTCTAATTAGGGTTTTAGGGTTTTAGGGTTTGCTCCCTAAACTCCACTTTCTTAAGTGCAAAGCCCCAAACTGGAGTTATTTTTCTAATGTTTTAGCAATCCTGAGTAAGACAGAAAAGTTACTTTATGTATTTTCAAAGAGTTCTGGTTATGCATCTGAAGATCACGTTTGCCTTTTTCACGACAACATGACATTACTGAATTGTATTCAGTATAGCACATACAAAGCCAGCAGGAAATGTCCCATTGTGCATGTCTAACAACAGACTCAAATAGACCCCCTCAGCCTTAAAGCAGGGAGTGTCTGTCACTTGGGAGGACACAAAAAACAACCACGTTATTGGTTTTACATCCTACTTCTGAGACAAATATCATGGAATTGCCTTACAGTGAACTGTAGCTATGATAACACTTGTGCGGCCTTTGAAGTACAAAGAGAGCATGAGGCAGGCTGCTAAATGTATAACAAGGAATATAGTAAGTTGTACACCACTCTTGAGATGAGCCATATTTCTGTAGCTACAGGTGGATAATCCTGCTTTCTGTTAAGTTCATTACCTATTGTGCAAATTCTGATGAGCATGGTCTTCCCCTGGGGGAAAGAGAGCTCCCCATTCTTTAACTCAGGTTAAGCAAGCTACAGATTCAGAGCAGGTGAAGCAAACAGTTTAATCCTACAAGGTTGATGGTTTTCTGGCTCCCAGCTAATTATGTCCTTATCCACAGCATTGTTTCTGTGCTTAAAATTAAATGGCAAACTGCTTTCCTAGAGGAGGGCTAGAAAACTCAGAATTTGCAGGACTGAGCATCTAATTGCTCTTTTCAAAAAATAATTGTGTTCTATACGTAATTTTTAAAGCTACTTAGGTCTTTTGCGCATCTGTTCACACTGTGAATGACTTAAAGCAAAAAAGTGAGTATGCAAACCAGAAATGTGTTTTATGCTACCTAAATGCCAAGAATGTAAAGTTAGTACCTCTGTTTTCTGTCTCCTGGGGAGTTCCTAGAGAATGATGTAACGTTTTTCTTAAAAAGCAAGGAAGGCACTGCTTACCATGGGAAGAATCTAATTTGTCATGAATATGGCTTACTATAACATGATTTTATTAAAGTATCCTTAAATAAAATGTCCAGATGTTTCAAACTGATGAAAAGGACACTGTTTAAAGAGAGACGTAAGTCTCAACTATATCACTAAAACTTCTTTAAGCATCAGCTGCAGAAAAGGATCTAAAGGCTTCTCCCATGAATTTCATAGAAACATAGAATCGTTTAGGTTGGAAAAGACCAAGATCAAATCCAACCGATAACCTAACACTGCCAAAGTCCACCACTAAACCATGTCCCTAAACATCACATCTACACACCTTTTAAATCCCTCCAGGGATGGTGACTCCACCACTTCCCTGGGCAGCCTGTTCCAATGCTTGACATCATTTTGTTGGGGAAATTTTTCCTCATTTGAATTCTTTCTCTTGCATTCCTGCATTCTTCCTTTGTATAATTAAATATGCCTTGGTACAGAGTGTGGTGAAGGCAATTCACTCTTTCCTAGTCAATCCAATGGGAAAATAACTGAAGTATGGGTAGGCCATTCATGCAGAAAATATCTATACTACAGACTATTGTGTAGCAATTTAGGCATAAACCAACACATCCTTCTAAACCCTGAAGACCTAGTCCTTGCATATCCCTTCCCTTGATACCTGTCAAGCCTGTTGTATTCTAATGATAGTTTAGAATGGCATAATAGCTTTCCTACCTGGCACAATTTAGCCTTTTCTTTTTCTTTTTCACTTTATTTGATCCAGTTGTGGAGTTAGCTCCACTGAAACAACTCAACGCATGCTTATGTAATAGCTCATTGATAATTATGTTTATTAAAGATTGAAATAGAAAGGAGGGTATTATCAAGTCATCAACAGATTTGAAAGATCATGTTGCTGCAGGTATTTCCATGGTGTTCTAAATTAAATTGTAAAATTATTTCCCATACAGACCTATTGGTCTTATATACCTGCTGCTTGCTGATATCATCAATAATTTAGCATTGCAGATATCCAAAATAATATATCATATTTTCTTCTTGTCCACAGCTATGCTTGCTTTCAGACTTATGTCTATGTATTTTTCTTTTTTCCCCAGGTAATGCATTTGTGGTGAGTCTGGCTTTGGCTGATCTGGTGGTGGCTTTGTATCCATATCCACTGGTGCTCTTAGCTATTTTCCATAATGGATGGACTTTGGGTGAAATGCACTGTAAAGTGAGTGGCTTTGTGATGGGACTAAGTGTAATAGGCTCTATTTTCAACATCACTGCAATTGCAATAAACCGATATTGTTATATATGTCATAGTTTTGCCTATGACAAAGTGTACAGCTGTTGGAACACAATGCTGTATGTGTCTTTAGTCTGGGTATTAACAGTAATTGCAACTGTGCCAAATTTTTTTGTTGGCTCTTTAAAGTATGATCCACGCATCTATTCATGCACATTTGTTCAGACTGCAAACTCCTACTATACAATAGCTGTTGTGGTAATTCACTTCATCGTCCCTATCACAATTGTGAGCTTCTGCTACCTTCGAATCTGGGTTTTAGTGCTTCAAGTTAGAAGACGAGTCAAGTCAGAAACAAAGCCAAGACTGAAGCCAAGTGACTTCAGAAACTTTCTTACCATGTTTGTGGTTTTTGTGATTTTTGCCTTTTGCTGGGCACCTCTAAACTTCATCGGACTGGCTGTAGCCATTGATCCTATGGAAATGGCACCAAAAGTTCCTGAATGGTTATTCATTGTAAGCTACTTCATGGCCTATTTCAACAGTTGCCTTAATGCAATAATATACGGACTTCTTAACCAGAATTTTCGGAATGAATACAAACGAATTTTAATGTCGCTGTGGATGCCAAGGCTTTTCTTCCAGGACACATCCAAAGGAGGAACCGATGGTCAGAAGAGCAAGCCTTCTCCTGCTTTAAATAACAATGACCAAATGAAAACTGATACTTTGTAAATGTGTAATAGTCAATGCAAGTGTCTGTCATGGAGAACTCCAACAATATAGTTGTAGTGTCTTGCTTACTTTTAGGGCTTTCCATTTGGATGACACTTTGTGACTGGAATACTGTCTTCTTGATAAAGCACATTGCTCTCAATTCATGATTTATACAAGATATCAATTGAAAATGCATTTCAGAATTAATGCAGCAGGTGAGTGCAAGCTGTTTTAGTTCTGAGAGATGACTTCTGCTCCCAGACATACAAATGAGGCATTTTTTTACTTCAGTGGGAGTTTTGCATTCTTTATACAAGGTCAGGATTCATTTCTTAGAAGATGTAGTGATGTTATTTGTCTATGGGCACAGGAGCTCATCAAGGCTGTGGAGTGATGTTTTCCTCCCTCCTGTATCTGAACAAAGAAGGTGAAGCAGATACTCCGTTTTCCACCCATAAGGCAAACCACTTTTCTGTGCATGTACTGGTGGCAGTAGTAGTATCTTTGACTCAAACTTGCAAATTGGAAAGCAGAATGCTTGTGTAAAAGCAAATATTAACATTAGAGCCTTTCCTCACAGGTTTTTCATACTTACATACACTGAGATTAGGAAGACAGTGTATTTACTCTGTCCATCTTCTGTGGTGGATTTTATGGTATATAATACAAATAGTTGATTTCTTACACATTTACTTTACGCAATATTCTTCCTTTAGAGAGGATTAAATTTTCATTGTGCTTCATTTATTTACCTAAATATATACAACCAATGTCATTTGATGCACTTTAGCACACCTTACACATTTGCAGCTCGTTGGAAATTACAGCACATGACCTGTGATGGCCTGGAGTGGCAAATGGACACTGGCTTTGATTGGCAATGGCAACTGGCAGGATACCCTAGATCATCTCAAATGGCACTAGACCAAAAGAAGAAGCCCTTTTGACTGTAATGGTAGCTGAGATACTTGCCTCACATGTCTACATCTAATCTTGAACAAAATCCACTGTTAGTGTCTAATCTAAGTTAACCTTCAAGATTCCCTGTAAGGGAGGTGTTTCCTTCCACGTGCTATAAACACACATCCAAAGATGAGATTAATTACTTTGTGGAGGTGCTGGTTTCCTTTCATTGACTTTAGAAGGAGCTTTCATTACTAGTTCAAACATCTCACTTTGGATAGTTAGACTGGGATTTACCCAGCCTAATTTGGGATGTCTCCAGTGTAGGAGTTTGCACACAGTTTATTTTCTAAATTCCCACGGTAGTCCATGGAGTTCTAAGAAATGATTAATTTTACCTTGAAACAGGCATCTATTGGTCAGGGGAACTGATCAACAGAACTCGCTGACTGTAGCTTCATTGACTGTAATGGAGATCAGGCAGCTCATGTAGACACATTCCAGGGAAAGACAGATGATCTCAATGCCATAATTAGTGTACCTACTGTTCATATTTGCACAGTTCATAAAATAAAAGGCTGATTTTCAATTTTCTTTTCAAACCCAGCTCAAATTCAAACTGGATTTCTTCTTTTTCAGGTAACACACTGTAACAGTAACTGCACAGACCAGATTATAATCTGGGTTGTACACTACAGCATCATAGTCATTTACACAATGTGGTTTACAATATCTCTAAATCAGATTAGGGAACTGTGTGGAGACACAGCTAATGAACTTATTTTATCACTAGACTTGAAATGCACATTACTCTTAATAGTGCTGTTCAGGGGAGAGGTAAATCCATGGCAGGTATTGAAATAGGAAAAGAAGGAATTCAGGTTGCTATTATCCAGTTTGGGTTTCCTGATCTGGCTATTATGAAAAATATTTCTGTAGTAATATTACTTTGTACAACCTATATACTGCTCCTGAAGCCATAAAGAGCTTTCAAACATCACCCTTATGTTGCTATACTTATAGAAAAACATCAAAGAACCACAGTATTTTAAATATTTAATTTGCTTTCCAAAAGTCTAAGTAAAGTACAGCAAAGTAACAAATGTGATGATACTTCTAGCTTCCTTCACGTTCTTCAGATAATCTCTAATAATCTCTGAAGTTCAGTACCCTAGGACTCATAGAGTGGTTGCCTGATGAAAGCTGAAAACTTTGTGAATAGGGGTAAGAAAGAGATGGGACAAATTTAACCTGGTGGTAGACAATAAAAATATTGTAGCTAAAAGTAGCAATCATTAATATGTAGGTTCTACTTGGAACATAATTTTGTAAGTCTAACACAGTTTTGATATGCATTATCTTTACCTTCCACACCAAGGTACTGAACACAGAACTAATATACATGTACGTCTACAAAAAAAGCTTCCCCCAGAGTAAATAAGGAGTTTCAAGAGTCTGGGAAACTTGCAGGAAAGGACATCGAGTTTGCTTCATTGACAATCCTGCTTTTTCTGACTTCTATGAATACTCAGAATTATGACTTGAAAGTCAAAAATTGTTGCCTGACTTGTAGATGAACTAGTATTAGAAGTAAATTGATTGACTTTGGTTTATCACTTGCTGACACGAGTCAGAAAAGAGTCCAGAATTTGGATCAAATTCCCATTATTGTTTTAGCTCCATAAAACAAATCTAAACGTTGTTACCACTTGCTTGGTCATAAAAGTGAGCAGCTATCATTCTGCATACTCATGGGAAGAAGATTTGAAATTTTTATGAAGTCATTTTACAAATTATGTCTGCACATTAAAAATTAAAGTTCACTTTATAAGCTTCCTTGTGCTGGTACCTCCTCAACTATCCTAAATGAAGCTCACACAAGTAATGGAGTAGAAACATAGAATCATAGAATGGCTAGGGTTGGAAATGACCTTTAAGATCATCTAGTCCCAACCCTCCTGTCATGGGCAGGGACACCTTCCAATATACTAGGTTGCCCAAAGCCCCATCCAACCAGGTCTTCAACGCTTCCAGGGAGGGGCATCAACAGCTTCTGTGGGAAAACTGTTCCAGTGTCTCACCACCCTCACAGTAAAGAATTTCCTCCTGATATCTAATTTATATCTACCCTCTTTCAGTTTAAAACCCTTACCCCTCATCCTATCACCACACTCCCTGATAAAGAGTCCCTCTGCATCTTTCCTGAGGTACTGGAAGGCTGCTATAAGGTCTCCCTGGAACCTCCTCTTCTCCAGGCTAAACAACCCCAGCTCTCTCAACCTGTCCTCATAGGGGAGGTGCTCCATCCCTCAACCCTCTGATCATCTTTGTGGCCCTCCTCTGGACCCACCTGAGCAGGTCCATGTCTTTCTTATGCTGGGGGTCCCAGAGATGAATACAGTACTTGAACACAGTAATGCATTGTTCAAAGAAAGAATTGTTCCAAAATTTGATGCTTCCTCACAAATGATGTAACATTTTTGGAAGAGTGTTAAATTATGAGGTGTGGATTCTACCACCACAACATTACCTGAATGGGATCCTGCTCTGCATGGTGTCTGCAAAGCCAATGGAGCTATTTAGTGTGTCAGGTACTGTTACTTATTGAGTCCTGATGTACAGACAATAACTCATGTCTGTTAGAGTAAGTTTTTATACCATGTATTATTACAAAGCATTGCATTTGAGTTGACCTGGAAATCAATCCAATTCATAACATTTATATTAATTTAGATGACTAAATGCAGCTCTTGCATGGTGAAACCTTTTTATGTAGCAATGTTTTATTTTTCCATATAGTAATGTATCCATTTGCCTACATCAAAAGCTTTAAATTAATTTTCTCCCTCTTTTATTATAATTCAAAATCCATTTTCCCTCAATTTACATTTGAAGAGAAAATTATAAGTGCAATTTAAAATGTAACTAACCATCAAGATAGGTGATATAGTTATAACACGATTTGAAAGTATACTCAGGAAGAACATATCAGCTCTGTACAGATCTGTGCACTTTGAGGAAATTATTTTTTCTGTTATATGAAAGTATTTATACCAGCATATAAGACATAGACACTTTAAGAAAAAGGAAGAAGAAAGTCAGGTAGGCCCTGTGTTCTACACAAGGTAACTAATGAAGGTAAGACTAGGGACTCAGGGACAAAGTCTGTTTCCAGAAAATTTGTGTTTTCAAGAATTTAATGTTTTCTTGATTAAAAAGTGTTGTGTTTTCTGTTTATTAAAAGAAATGAATGTATTCTAGAATTGTTCTTACAATAGAACTCTGATTAAATAATAAAAGCTTACCCTTATGTGGATGGGTGAAGACCACTTGTAAATTCTATTTCAGTAAAGAGGGAAGTGGAGGTGTGGTAAAGTATAAATGAGACTGAAGCAATGCATTACCCTTATCCTGATGCCCATGCAGGTGAAAATGTCACTCTCAAGGAAGAATTAAAACTAAGGATTCAATCATATTACTGTTGATTTCAGTGAGGTCAGGTCAGGTTTTCACACCAAATTATTGGCTGAATAGAATAATTCTGTCTGGCTCATTCTCAGGGGCAGAAATGCACTTCTGTCTCTCCACTTCTTCCTTTAAGAACATATTTAAATAAAAGATGATTACTTTTATTTACCAATTGTATTTTTAAAGAACTGCACAAGTCTGGGAATTTCACAATGAATAAATATCTACGCAAGATTGTATAGATTTCTTTATATATATATATAAATAACATAATTTTGGTTATCTGAACAATTTACTGCATTTAAAGGCATTTACAGATTCAATGGAAATGTGGAAGACAGTTTATTTTCAGTCATCTATTGATATGTTGCTATTTTAACTGGATCTTTGCACACCTAGTCTATAATCATAAATCAATATTTTGCCTCAAGTTCTAATGAGCGTGCAAAGCACTATGGGTGTCAGTTGTAGAACACATAACTGATTCCTGTTCATCCTCTTGTTAGTAACACCTGGAGCTGTAGTAAGAAAAAAAAAGACTAAAATTTCTTTTTAAATCTATATTTTTATAACTATTTTTGTGGCATAAATTTACTCTGGGGTAAGAACCACATTAAATGCATTGTCAAAAAAACAGATACTCTGAATTTAACAATGGGAGTTGGAGGCTGAAACCACAAAGAACGTGACTCACTGTCTCTGCCACTGGACCTGGTCACAGAGGTGGGACTGTCACATTCGCGGACTGTAGAGACACTTGTGTTCAGCCCTGAGGGCTCTAGTCCTTGGAGACAGCTGGGAAGGTCCTATGGAATGTTGTCAGTGTCCACTCACAGAACAAGTTAATCTCATGTCATTGTGCAGGCAAAATAGTTGAATGGCTGCAGAATGAAGCATTGAAATTGCTGTGTAAAGAATCACTCTTTGGGAGAATAAAGAAGAGCTGGCCATGGTAACAGCATTTTGAAAATCATTTTACATATGAAATACATACCAACTAATTTTACTCTTTTGTAAACTTACTGAAGTTCCCTTCTACCTACAGTCGTGTGATAAAATCAACTAAATGCATGCCAACCGAAATTATAAGCTGTGACAAGTGAGGTCCGTTGATGCCAGCTGTGGTTTTTTTAATCACAAACTAATGAACAGTGAGGTTTTGTCCTTAGAAAAGAAAAAAGAACAAAACCACCAACAACAAAAACAACAAAAAGGCTGTGAAAGCAAGCCATGTAACCATGATTTTATATTGCTTCACAAAGAAACCTTGTGACAGATCGCCTGTTTACATGTGATTAGTGTAAATGTAACAATTTCACCCTGAGAAAAAAATAAAAAAGGCTTTGAAAAATTCAAGAAAATAAAATTATCCTGTTCCAATGCAAAAGGTACTCTACTGTAGAAATGTGCACTTTGCAATTCCTAACATTCAGCAGTTCCAATAAGACACTGAAGACACACATGGAATAACATGAGAGCAAAACGTGGAAGATTTCACAACAATCTCCAGACATGGAGAATTTTAGTGCTTTTTATTTTGTCCACAAACAGAGCTTACCTGATTACTGTGAACACAAAAGAAGTACATGAATGCACCAGGCCCAGGAAGGACTCTGGAAATCCAAGTTTTTACTGCACCTGCTGCTGTCCCAGATGGTTAATGGGTGGATAAGACCACAGCTATGGCTAGTAGGAATGTTTCTCTAGCAGATACTGTCACTGTCTCCTCCTTCGCATTCTCTGCTGACAGCAAATTTCCAGGGCTCTATTTTTTCGCTCTTCACTGCATTGCATTTGTACCTCTTTTTTATGCTGCTTCCTTTTTCATGTCAGGAGCAGCTTGGTTCAGACTTGTTTCCCCAACCTTAAGAACAATTTGCTTATACGGCTGAAGATTCTTAAGCTGTCTCTACAACTGACAAAAAAGGCTTTTCCAGGAAGAACAGCCTCTCTCACAGCCTGTTGCTTTCAGTGTCAGTACTTTTCTGGTTTTGAAAAATTATTACTAAAAAGAAAAGAAAAGAAAAGAAAACAAAACAAAACAAAAAAACAAACCCCCAAAAACCCCTCACAACAGTTTTAAGAGATTTTAAAATAAAGACTACCTCTAGCTTGAAATATTCATATCTGTGTGGTAATCAGTATATGAGTAGCTGTAAATTTTCCCTCACAATCTCAGTAATACTGTCAGAATCCCAGAATCATCACTTAGGTTCAGAGGGANACAAAACAAAACAAAAAAACAAACCCCCAAAAACCCCTCACAACAGTTTTAAGAGATTTTAAAATAAAGACTACCTCTAGCTTGAAATATTCATATCTGTGTGGTAATCAGTATATGAGTAGCTGTAAATTTTCCCTCACAATCTCAGTAATACTGTCAGAATCCCAGAATCATCACTTAGGTTCAGAGGGACCTCCAGAGGTCATCTTGTCCAATCTAAATAGATCAGGCTGTTGAGGATCATGCTCAGTCAACTTTGACTACCTCCAAGGATGGAGACTACACAACCTCTCTGGACATCCTACACCAATGTTTGATCACCCTCATGTATATTTTTTTTCCCCTGATATCTATTTGGTATCTCCCATACTTGCTCCCATTGCCTCCCATCCTATCACTATGCACTTTCAGGAAGACTCCAGCTCTGTCTTCCTCTGGTCAGGTAGTTGTAGACAGCAATAAAGTCTGCCCTTCAGTTTCTTTTCTCCAAGCTGAACAATTCCACCTTTCTCAGCCTCTCCTCATATGGCAAATGCTCCAGGCCTTTGACCAGCTTGGTGGCATCTGCTGGACTCACTCCAGTGTATCCATACCTATCTTTCACTGGGGAGCCCAGAAAAGGAGACAGTACTTCAGATTTGGTCTTAAAAGCACTGAATAAAGTGGAAGGACCACTTCCTTTGACCTACTGGTGACTCTTTTCCTAGTGCAGCCTTCTACTGTAAGCACCTGTTACCGGCTCATGGTCAACTTCCTGTCCACAAGGACCTTCGTGTCCTGCAGAGCTGCTTCCTAGATGGCTGGCCCACAGGCTGTAGTGTTACATGATGTTATTCTATCCTACATGCAATATCTTGCTCTTACTGAACATCACAACATTCCTTGCAACCCATGTCTTCAGCCTGTTCAGGTCCCTCTGAGTAGCAGTCCTGCCCTTCAGCATATTGACTGCTTTCTCCAATTTGGTGTTGTCCACAAACTTGCTAAGGATGCACTCTGTCCCATCATCTGGGTTGCTACTAAAGACTTTAAACAGCATTGGTGCCATTATTGACCCCCAAGGGACCCCATTAGTTATTGACCGTTACCTCAACTTCGGACCACTGATCACAGCTCTTCAGGCCCACCAACTGAGCCAATTCTCCACGCACCTTTCTGTCCGCTTATACAGCCCTTGTCTTACAAATGCAGGGATAAGGTGATTATGGGAGACTGTGTCAAAGGCCTTGCTGAATTCAAGGTGTACAACACCCACTGCCCTCCCTTGGCCACAGCACCAGTCACCTTGTCATAGAAAGCAATGAGGATGGTCAGGCATTATCATCTCTTGGTAAACTTGTGCTGGCTGCTCTGTCACCTTCTTGTTTTTCATGAGTTTAGAGATTACTTCTGAGTGTATTTGCCCCATCACCTTCCTGGAGACTGAGGTGAGACGGACCAGCCTGTAGTCCCCTGGATCCCCCTTCTTGCCCTTCTTGAAGAAGGTGTGACAGATGCCTTTTTCCAGTGATGAAGAGCCTCCCCAGTTGCCATATTTCAAAAATGATGCAGTATGGCATCACAATGTCATTAGCGAGCTCCTCCAACACCCTTGCATGCATCCCATCTCATCCCATGGACTTATGTGTGCACAGGAGGCTTAAGTGATCCCTAACTCTTTCTTCCTTTACTGTGAGTGCTGGTCTACTCCCACACATCCTGCTAGAAGGCTCAGGGACCTGGGATGCCTGAGGACAAGCCTTACCATTGAAAACTGAGACAAAAAATGCATTGAAAACCTCAGTCTTTTCCTTGTAGCTTCTCACTAGGTTCCCTGCCCCACTGACAAATGGGCCCCTATGCTCCTTACCCTTGCTTTTAATACCAATGTATTTATAGAGACCTTCCTTGTTGCCCTTCACCTTGCTCCCTCCTGGACTATGTACCGTGTAAAAGAGATTATTGCACAGATTCAACTCCAGTCTCTGTGCTCCAGAGTCTGAAGAAGTCTTTCCCTTTCCATTCCATTTGCAGCAGCCTGACATTGCAACTGGGAGAAGTAGACACTATTTTATATGACTTCCTATAGTGAGAAAGGTTAGGTGGCACAGGATATTCTTGATGATCCAAAATGAATGCATAGCCCAGTAGAAGAAAGACTGTATTGGCAAGTCATCTAATATTCCTTGACATGACATTTTGATCAAATGCTAGAGCATGTCGAGAAGTAAATATTTCTGTGAAGGAATCAATCAATCAAAAAGAAAGATCAGGATCTGGGGTTTTTTCCTTTTATATTTCAGTACCAATCTAGGGACTTCTAAAAGATATTTTTGACATTGAAAATGTTATTATCACATCCTGCACTTTTCATTACTCTCAAGCAGAACTTCATTGAAAGCCCATTTCATCAGCCTAGCTCAAGCAGTTTTGTGTCTCTTAATGTTAAAGCATCACTGTCAAAAGATGCTCCTAGCCAGAGTAACTGCTGCAAGCATTTTTTTCTATTTCCTTTATCATTCACTTCATTTAAAAGGTAAGGAACCAGGAATATTTATATGAACTATATGCAATATATATAATTTTTTAGATTATATATATAATTTTAAAAATACAAGATAGATTTGTCACTGCAACACCACGAATGCCTGTTCTGCTGCTAAATTTTAAGCAGACATTTGGTATTTTGGAGTATTTTATATAATTAGCATATATGAACTATCAAAAATTACCACAGTGATTGATCTGGATACTCTTGGGCCATTGGTTACAATACCCAGCTTTCAGCTGGAAATGCAAAATGTGAATACAATGGCTTTAATAGCCCTGTCTGGTGTATATTGTATATTGATATGGCATTCAAGTAATCTGTATTAAAACACATTCTGCACATGGGTTTTTTTCCTAGATTTGTTTGTGTGGAGAACAATTTGAAAAAAAAGACAAACACAACATTGCAATGTCCCATATATAGACACCATCTTTCAAATGCACTACATGCAAAGAACTAGGTGGCCTCAAGTACCATTTCTTAGGGAAAATGTACACAGACCCTGAAGATTTATGCTCCATCTCGTTCTCTAACTATTTTTCAAAAAGATACATTTCCTTCTTGAACAGCTTCTGCCACCATCTTAACTTTTCCCATGCAAAATAATTGCATGGATTGAATCACAGAATCATAGAATGATTAAGGTTGGAAAAGACCTCTGAGATCATCTANCTCTGCAGAGCCTTCCTGACCTCCAGCAGATCAACACTCCCACCCAGCTTGGTGTCATCTGCAAATTTACTGAGGGTGCACTCAATCTCCACATCCAGATCATTGATAAAGACATTAAACAAGGCTGGCCCCAGTACTGAGCCCTGGGGAACACCGCTTGCTTCTGGATTTAACTCCATTCACCACCACTCTCTGGGCATGGACATCCAGCCAGTTTTTAACCCAGTGAAGAGTACACCTGCCTACACCATGAGCCACCAGCTTCTCCAGAATGCTGTGGGAGACAGTGTCAAAAGCTTTACTAAAGTCCAGGTAGAAAACATCCACAGCCTTTCCCTTGTCCACTAGGCGGGTCACCTGGTCATAGAAAGAGATCAGGTTGGTCAAGCAGGACCTGCCTTTCATGGAACTAGGAAAAGATTTTACAGTAAATCTGAATGTGGCTCTCTCAGGTAAATATAATTACAAAACATTTCAAAAACAGTGATGTCTTCTTCATAGTTTGTTAATGAAAGGCATTTGAAGTTACAGAAATCACCAAAGAACATAAATGAAAACCATGACCCATTCTGTCTTTAGTCCAGTATGCAGCAAACAGCGACAGGGAATATTTTTTGTTGTTGTTCTTATTCAATAATACACCTGTGTTACTCAGATTCCTTCCAGGAAAACTCTCTCTAATAAAAAGAGTGGTTAAATGTCTCATAGTTTTTATTAATGACATATGAATAAAAATCATAAAGGGCATCTCTACAGCCATGTAATTCTATTCATGGTATGGGAACCTCCTTGATGTCACATACCACGCACATGCAAATAATTGCATACACTAAATACCCACCAGAGCAGTAGGAATCTCTGTTAGAGTAACAAGTCCTACATGTCTCACTGAAAATGAAACCCAAGTAAGTAGATTTTCTGCCATTGCTTTTTTTATTGATCTCTACAGATTTGCTGACACTACAAATCCTACTGCCTTGGAGAGCAGAGATCCAAGTAAAATGTCAAATTATACTGGTTATGATGATTAATTTGTTGTGAGCTGCTGTAAGATAAATGGTCAAATCAATAATACATTTCTGCTCCTCAGAGTAATGAGACTCTACTTCTGGAAATGGCCTCTGTTCCCATCTCATTTACAAACTTAGGTACCTTGGCGTCTCTATGAACTTCTCACACCCTCCTCTGAGAGACAAGCAGATGTCTACAAAACCAGGTTGCTCAGAAAATGGTTTAGTAGGCTCAGAATTCCTCAGTGACTATGTCAGCAATATTTACTCTCCTCCTGCTCTAGAGCTGCCACTAATATTTGTCTCATGAGATTGGATGCTAAAGAAAACACCTATCATGAGATCAGTGATAAAAGCATGTGTTAGAAACAACCAGAATAAAATGGGAGATTTTAATTTCTTTTTTTTCTAGATGATATTTCTTACCAGTCATTTGAATGGGGTACCTTATAGTTTAATGACACAAAGCTAAAATATGCAGTATTTTTCTTGGCACCAAGGAAAACTCAGAGTAGAGTGTATTGGTTCGATGTCTTACAGGTGTTAGCATTCTCACGCTAGACAAGGCCTCCTCATGACCTTGCACGCATAAGGACAAGAGTTCAACACTTCAGCCAACTTTCAATTCCAGTTTCCCAGATTTGTTCCACTGAGGTCCTGGGCTCTGCTCCCACCCATACCCTAAAGGCATTCCATAACCTCAGGCATTTACAGGCCACACTGAAACAGCTGAAGGGAGAACAGCTCCACAATGTGTGGTTTCTTATTCCTCGTGATTCAAAGGAACTTGAATTTTTTTGGGAGCTGTGCTCCCCACTTGGTCCTGGAGTGCCCATACGTGTGGGTGAAGGAAGACCTAGCATGCAGAGCTGCTGTGAGAGTTTGGTATGATGGCAGCACATACATAAGGGTAGTTGATAAATATCAGCTACAGATATGTGTGGACATATAATACCAAACATAGGCATACAAACTCCTTTCAGCTGTTATGACGTAAAAGACTCAGCACAAGCAGGTTGGGATTAAACTGTTATTGCAAAACCACTGTGAGCCTTTAGGAGGGATACAATTAAGTAATCAAGACATACTAGCTGTGTTGGAAAGTCTGACCTTAGATCTTCAACTTGTCCCACACTGTGGAAAAATCGCACTTGAAATTTCCCACTCCATCCCATAATCCTGTTTTCTCAAATTTAGGACAAAATGATTACTCACACTGGCAGAAATGGGATAAAGGGATGAACAGTTCTGTAACACAAATGGCTTTTACCCTATTTTAGCTCTCAACAAAAGTACATGGAAAGAATCTTTTTTTTTCCCCCACTGGAAACACAAAGACACCAAAGTACATTTGTAGTCATGAAGGTAAAAAACAAAGTTTATTTTATTCTTCTCCCAAACATCACTGCCTATTTATATTTTTAAAAAACATTATTGGTATTAACAATATGGACCTTAAATTTTATAGGGCTTTTTTCTATTAAGAAATCAGTTATTTCTTTAGGAGTCCTGTATTATAAAAGGTGTGTGTGTTTTTGGAGGGTAAGCATAATCTCTCTCATTAGGCCATAAGTAGTTAACACGTTCTTTGTTTCCACATGTCTGACACTTCACTTGTCTGTTGCATTTAGCAGTTTGTTCAAAGTGTTAATTGGATAAATTGTAACACATAGTATTTAGAAATGAAGAAAAATTAGTTCTGAAAATCCCTTAAAAGAAAACACCCAGCAAGCAGGTTTTTTATCACCTTGTACTTACTGTATGGCTCCTTTTGCCTTTAGACATGCTGATAGACTTCTTAATCTGCACTGTAAAGCACCAGAAGAAGAAGCAGCAGGCACCTAAGTGACGTTTAAGAAAGCAGGATAAAATATGGTTAATAACGTTCATATTTCTTCTCTGCTATATGAGATCTGACAGCAACAAGGACTGAATCATTTCCTATGGTTCTTCAGAGACATTAGCTGCTGGAAGGATAATGACTATCTCTTTGTGCAGAGATAAATGCTTCAGATTTGACTGAGGATCTTCTGGTAACTCAAGCATTAAACTACCTTATTTTGAAAGAATGAGTAAACTAAGCCTAAGAGACCTTCTTCATATGCCCTCATTCCAGGTAACTATTGCATAGCTTGTTATGGAGCCCCTGTAATTCTTCATCATAGTCCTTTTCATTTATATTTACTGGATTGTCATAGGCTGCAAGATTTACCTTATGAGTTTCAAAAGCCCATGATTCTTTCTTTGAAGATGCAAGTGCCCTTTGTAAAAAATTCACATCCTCAACTTTGAACTTCAGCACCAGTCTATTATTTTTACACTTCATTTAAATGTTAATGTGTTGTTTTCTAAACTTCAAACTTCTAAACTGCTGCATGATTTCCAGACTTTGCAATGGGGGTTTTCATGTCGGAATGACATTTCCTCTAGATTATACAGAAAGAAGTCTGCATAGTTGCATAGAGAAAAGAGGAAGACAAGGGTTTCAACAGAAGAAAATATACCTGTGGTCACAGCTGAGTTGCTAACTGATTAGCTACTCTGAGATAGAGGCCAGTCATTCTCAGGTTGCACTTGGTGCTTATGAAAGGCACTTGGAAAAGACCATTTAAATCCCCCATGCAGCCACAAAACAAGCTAGCAGCCTCATCCCATGCTACATAAGTAATAGCAATCTATCGGTACAGTTGATGTATTTATGCAGAATGCATGTACAGTTTCCAAACCCAGGTAGGTCCAAACTGCCATTGGTACTGGTGATAGCGGTGCTGCCTTTTGGTGTAGGAAGGAGTCTCCACACTACAGATTTCATTTTTCAGTAGGGTGGCATTAACCATACATGGCTACTATATGACATCTGTTCTGCTGTAAGCATATGTGCTAAGTAAATAAAAGGCAAGTGAAATCATCCTCGCATTTCATCCTGTCATGGTAAAATGAGAAGGAGGTCTTTTGACCGGAGTGGAATCAAGTAAAAATCTTCAGGAGCTCAAAGACAATATAAAAAAAGTCAGCTGCCAATTCCTTCCATTGCTCACTATTTCCTTCAATCAATGCATCCACAAAATTTCATTTCTGTTTTCCTGAAACAGAAACAAATAGTAGGAGATGTATGGAAAATCTGTCTACACTCTGCATTTCTCCCTATGTTCACAGCTCAGCTACCAGGGCAGAATGGTTATGCTTACTACACATACTTCATCCAAAAGACTGGATTCTGGAACATCCATGAGCACAAGGTACTTTTAGATTTGCCCAATTCCTGTGCATAAGGCTGTCATATAAAAGTCCACCAGACAGCATGTTAATGTCTTTTTGCTAGTGGATTAAGCCACCTATCAGGCATATTAAGCCACCAAGCACACCAAGGCATGTAGGGTCCTACAGATTTCCTGGTGGCACCTCTTAGTTGCCACAGGGCCACATTTGTAAGCTGCCTGATGAGTTTCTAGACAGTCCTCAAGATGCAGTGAGTAGGTTCACTGGGTTTATCTTGATTTTGGTTCACCTACACTCCTTTGTCTTAACAGGCTCCTGATATGAAATATCAGGTCCAGTCTTCCTCCACATATGAGTAGAAACTCCAGGGAAATAGATAATTCTAGAATCATGTTGGTAGAAATCCATAATAAACACTACCAATCCAGTAGAAGCAAACCTATTTCTTCCTTTCTTTCCTCCTAATTTTCAGTTTTTAAACTCATGGACACATACACTCCTCTTTAATCTTAAACTGAGGGTATTTCACAGGCTAAATGATATATTAGTTTCATGAAGGAGACTGGGTTTCCTTTCACATTAAAGTATTACTTATCATCAGGATAAAGAGCTGAACCCGTAATTACCAAACACCTACTTAGCTGCTCATAGGTTTCTTCATTCCTGTCAGACATAGGTGCAGTTTGCTATAGGCCACATTCTCCTGCCCTTTGCAATTAGTACCATAAAAATCCTTTCTAGAGAAGGACTGCATTCACACCATGTGGGAGATAAATCCTCTCTACAAGCCCCTGTGAAGCCTAAAGGGTGACTCCCAAGTGCTCAGTACTGAAGCCAACTTACTCCTCCTGTACCACAAGACTTGGAAATCACCCTCTGTATGGCACAGCCTCTGTCACCGCACACACTCACCTGGAGGTACATCAGCAGACAACAGTTAGGGTGATTATTCAAAGCAACACTCCTGGTATTTTTCAGCCACTTATGTGCTGATGGACAAGTCCAACTGCAATAAGGTAAAACCACACATAACCTTGATTCTTATCCCAGTTTCATAGCATAGGTCCTTGCTAGCTACAAGGGCCTGAGGCAAAGTTATTACTTTCTATGCAAAGGGTAAGATNGAAAATGAACTCTGAATTAAGCTGAAACCAGGACAGATATCATTTTTAAGACATCTCACTTTCGGGGGTTTTACGTAAATATCTGCATGTGATCTGGGTGTCCAAGGGCTTATTACACAGAGGAATCTGTACACCAGTTCAGCTCACCCTACTGTAGATAACCAAGATATCATCCAGTTGCCTAAAAAAGGAATTTAATGCTGTTTCAAATAACCTGAGATATCTGAGGCCATATTCTAAGGCATGTATGACAAAGGACCTGTGGGAAATGGATACATTTCTGGAGAAATCCTAGGGTACTTCAGATAATTTAAAATGCTCTTGCGTAGTTTGATCAATTGGGTCCCTCATGTCTGGTCAGCCACTTTGCTTTCAGTGTTATGTGGGTTTATGAGTGAATCTCTCATAGATGTGTGCTTAGACACTTGCCTCATATATTAATTTTTTTCATTCTGATGCCTTAATTTAGAACTGAACCGTATTGCTACTGATTTCAGCTGATGTCAGATCTGATCACACCAAGATCACTAGAGCTATTTGTCTTCTTTAATCAAAAACAGCAAGAAAACCAAAACAGAAACTCATCAGAGGTATAATTTTTGCACAGGAGTAGTAGGGAGGTGTAGTCAGTATAAGGAGAATTACAGAGCCCTCTGGAAGGTAGTCATTATAAGCAGAATTACAGAGCCCTCTGTAAGGTAATTAAATGTTTTCTGACATACTGTGCAGTTGTAATTGAGGTCTGCTGGGGAAAAAATGCTTTGAGCAATTATTTACTCACTAATTCAGAGATGTCCTTTTCATTTACAGCCATTTGGTTTTATTAAATAACTACATAGAATATTTATAGTATCTGCAGTCTGTTCACTATTAGTTTGGAAACAAATACAGCATATCCACAGTAGGTAAGTTAAAACCCTGTATTATGTCATCAGGATGGAGGCAAGAACCTTTTACACAGCATTTAGAGACACTCCCACACAGATCTGAATCATACTGTGTGCGAAGACATGGGCAGCTCTCCCTGTTGCCTCTCCCTGGCTGACTCAAAGGGGCTGCTCACCCCCAGAACGAGGAAGATTTTCTGCAGGGAATCTAGCAAGGAATCAAGCTAAATCAGGTGGGTACCTGACATGTAAAAATCAATGGAAATGTTCAGGGCTTTAAAGCTTTGCAAGATTAATAATGAAAGAATTACTTTCATTAATTAGCAACATAAATAATGAAAGACTGACACTGAAGAGCACCTCAAATTTACCCTGCTGTCTCATAGTGGGCTGTGGAGATTTGGGAAAGCAATGGGTGACTCCACAGACCACGGACCACTTAGTTCTGAGCATAGTCTCTACATCCCTCAAAACTGGGTCTGTTTGATACAGTGTTTTCAAATTTCTCTGTATTCCTAAACCACCGCTTTCCTTGGAAAAAGCGGTTCAGATAATGAGTAGTTTGTTAGCTTCATTTCACACAAACATCTTTAATACAAATGCCTAGAAGTACAGCAACTACCTTTAATAAGTGAATGACTTGAAGCAATTAAATAAATTAAATTTATTAAAATTAATAAAAAATAATTGACAATAATAATGATGTCTAAAGTAATTTAAAACATGTTAGTGGATTTTCTGTCTTTATCTTAAGAAAGAACCTCAGACCTCTAAAACATTTTCCAACAAAATCAGGAACATTTATAAAACCAATTAAGCTAACAGAACTGGCGTGCTTTTGCAGACCATTTAGAGGTCTGTAGCCTCCAGTGATGCAGAGACCTCAGGATGAAAAATCACATCCAAAAGAAACAATTCCCAATGTTGAGAAACACAACACAGACTTTTGCTTAATAAATTTAACTCAGGTGTCAGTAGTGGGTAGAGATGATCTGTGGAGGACTTTACACATAATTCAATAAAATGTCAGCTCTCTGAGGAAGAAGAAAAAATGGTTCCCAAAATAACCAAAGGGAATACCTCCACTCTTATCAAGAAGAGAACTATCTTAAAGTTGGACATGAGGTTTATATGGCTCATGTTGTCCTTTTACACTACCTGTTAGGCTAGACTGAATCCCAACAACCACTCAGTCTTGACTTTTCAGTAATTTATAGCTCAAAAATAATTTGAAACCTTGCTGTGCATTCAATACTAGGCTCTTTACCCAAAAGGTGTGTATATATAATTACCGGCATGCAAAATACCACAAGATTAGTGTCACACTTCCTGTCTTTGGCTGTGGCTGACTGACAAAAATTTTTCTGTCCCTGGCCTATGCCCAACGGCTGGTCGTTACTCTTCACATCCATTGGCATGTAATTGCTTCCCAGCAGAATTCATTCAATACAATTAGGACTACAAGAGATGTACTTTAAACTGTTTAAGAGAAGGTAGATCATGTCTAATGAATTGGATTAGGCAGCAGTTCCACAAGCACTTATGCTGGCAGATCAAAGGTTCAGAGTCAGCATCAGTAGCTCAGTGAAGACTAATGCAAGTGAAGCTCTATAAAGCTCTCCTTGGATGGAGACCTCAGATGGCAGACAACATGGGAGAATCTTTCTTTTTTCACAGGTAACTAATGTGGTATGAAATCACACAGAAAAATCTGCTTTTAGTTTCCTTCTTCAGGGGTAAGAACTTGAAGAAGGAGAGTTGGAGTTTGGAGTCACAGCAGGGAAAATCAGCATCCGTCCAGGTGCCTTCCAGGCCGACTGGAGTGCTTGGGCTTGGTGGCAACCTGTCCTCCAACCAGGCACCTCTGCTTGAGAGTAGGAAATGCAGAAGCAGGTAAACATAAAGTATCATTACATGCTGTCGAAACATCTTCACAGTTGCTGAATGGACTGGACATAACCTTGGGTAAATTATGAGTTCAATTTCCATTTTATTTCAAAGATTTGAGGAAAAGAAATAAAAAAACAGTTAATGCAAGTTTAGAAAAGCTCAGCTTAGGGTGCATCCCACAGCTTTGACAGCATTTATTTCTTGCTCTCAGCTTAGAAAATCTAGGAGGGACCAGAATATGTCTTCAGACTCTCATTCTCCTTTACTTCTGAGATGTATAACCAAGAACAAGCTCTGCTAGCAAGCAGTAGGTAACATGTTTTCTGACAGAGTAAAGCTAAATCTTTCAACAGGTAGGTAGAATTCAGAAGGCTAATAACAACGGTTTCAAGAGACAAGAGTCCAGCCACAAGCTCAGGACTGAAAAGGTGATGTTATTACATTAAGGTATGGGGACTGAAATGTGCACTCTTATAGCTCAGCCTGTCCACTCAAATGTCAACACAGAGGGAAAGTTCCTGCTATTTATCTGTCTGTCTTTTAAGAAGTTAGTGACTGCTGTATAAGTGCTTGGCTACAATGATTATATGCACACAAGGATTCTTGGGGGTGCTCTTGCTAAATCATTTTCTCATAGATATGAGTCTCAAATCAGAACAATGCTGAAGGAGTGGTAAAAAACAATAGAGCTTCCTACCACATCATTTGTTAGAAAGAGATGTGAAAATGATAAACTCTGAGGAACGACTGGCCAGATCATCCCTTACACTCTTTGCAGGGACCCAAGATCCACCTACTTGAAGACTTTGCAGTCAGTCCACACAGACAAAAGCCACTTGTAATTTTTATTTAGGGTCTGACAGAAAATCAGATCAAAGGAAGTATTGGGCCTGGAAGTAAATTGGATTCAGGTTAAGAAGATTAAAATTACCTGCCAGCAACAGAGCTCAGATGTTGGTGTTCACTTGAGCAGCCAATACTGAATGTAGAACAGAGAAGGGGAGTAAGGAAGAAGGTGGCCCTGTGGATTTATCATGATGTTAAGAAGGACCCAGCAAATTCTCAGCTCAGCTTTGCTTCTTGCCTGAGTAGCTAACTGGAGAAAAAATATGCTTTACTGGCTTTCATTTCCATGTCCTCTTCACTGCTTATCATGTGTTGGGGCAGCTTTTTCCAACTGCTCCTAACTCTCTTAAGGGTTAGGCTGTACAAGCTGAACTCCATCCCTTCACCCTGTATGCAGCACTTTGTCAAACAAAATACTTGCCCAAAGCCACTGACAGGCATAATAAATAAATGCATCTATATGGTGACACGGACAGGTCTGTGTTAAGTATAGATTTACAATCTGCTGTGATGTTCTTCACCAAGCAAAATGATGGCTTATTAAACTATTTCTTTGTTTGAATAAATTTTACACAGTTTAAATGGATTTTAATAATCATTCTTATTTTTTCCCATCTCTTCTCTTTTTGAGGGAGGTGATTCTCACCCTCTACTCCATTCTCGTGAGCTCATCTGGAGTACTGCATCCAGCTGTGGAGTCCTCAGTACAGGAAAGACAAGGAGAATTGTTAGATCAGGTACAGAGGATCAGAGGGATGGAATACTTCTCCTATGAGGACTGTCTGAGAGAGTTGGGTTTGTTCAGCCTAGAGGAGAAAAGGCTTTGGGGAGACCTTATTGTGGTCTTTCAGTGTTTAAAGGGGGCTTATAAGAAAGAGGGAGAGACACTTTTTACCAGGGCCTGTAAGTGTTAGGACAAAGGGTGGCAGATTTAAACTAAAAGAGGGTAGATTTAGATTAAGTATTAGGAAGAAATTATTTACAATGAGGGTGGTGAGACACTGGAACAGATTGTACAGAGAATTTGTGGATGCCCCATCATAGGAAGTGTTCATGGTCAGGTTGGACAGGGCTTTGAGCAAGTTGATCTAGTGAAAGGTGTCACTGCCCATGGCATAGGAGCTGAAGTAGATGTTCTTTAAAGGTCCTTTCCAACCAAAACTATTCCATTACTCTGGAATGATTCCTTCTCATCGGACAAGAAGGGCTCTCAACATCAAACAGCTCTTATCATTACAGCCAATGGAGCACGGACTAATAGTGCTCTCACCCTACATAAAAGGACTGCAATAATTTTTTGAAGAATAACATCACAGCTTTGAAACTGCTGCATATGCTTCCAAACCATGAAGATCTTCACACGGATACTACTTTTACAGCCACCCAATTAATAGTTATGGGAATGAGCTTGCAGACCACTTGTCAACCTGGAGAACATGAGCACTACAGTTTTGCAGAGATTCGAAATTAAGCATGTCCCATGAGTAACTTCCGGTGTTGTCATTCCTAGCTGAGAAGCCTTCACAGCACTGGACAGAGGGCAACACTCTGTAGGATGATTATCAGCCCCTTAGCCAAATTTATTATACCCTGCCTCTACTTTTTACTACTTGACTAAAGCAAAATGAAAATAAAAGCTTGTCATTATAAATAAACTGTAGGGAAGGAATCATGAATCTCTTCAGTTGACTTCTCTGTATGTGGAAAACATTCATAAAAACATGCCTGTCTAAAACAACACAAAAACATCACAAGTCATCACATCCTAAAGCACTCCAAATCTCCTTTTCCCTTGTACTACACATGGGATCCAAATAAAACTTTCTCCAGATCAAGCTGTTTGCTAAGCCTTCCCATGGGAATACCCCACGTCTCAACCAAATTCTTGTCATACTTTTTATGTTCTTTAGACTATCAGAGATCTTATATGTCAGCACATCCAAAGGTGCCATTTCAGGTCATCTCTGCAAAGGGATGCAATTAGATATTGGGATGTGCAGTAAAAATAAACCCTGCTGTGAGATAAGAGACTGAAAATACAGAGTTGTATGATATCAGGTGCTGATTTAGAGGCAGAGAATGTACCATCAGATAGTGTGAGAGAAAGGAAAAAATAAAGGCTATTATTTCAAGCCCTCTATACCAGGTCATATATAAGGCTTCTCTATAGTTCACGGACATCAGCCTCTCTCAAGAATCAGGCTTTCTGTCTTTCCTCAAAAAAACTGACCACCACACTTGGATCAAATCATGTACTTCATGGAGCATTGTCCCCATTGACCATCTCACAGGTTTTTCATGTCTTTTTTTTTTTTTTCTTCATGTCTTTTTATGATATGAGCAATATAATTTCTGCATTTTCAGTCAAAAAACTTCTGGTATTGCAATAAAATACAAACAATTTCAATCCACAACAGAAAGCTGTTGACATACTATCTGTGGTTACTGAACTTTACTAAAGACAAATTTACTCTATGATGCATCTGATGCAACAAAATTGGGTTTTGGTGGATCTCTGCTTCTGTACTTCTGTCCTGTCTTGCTTAGCTGCTAGATTTTAAATATCAGCCAGACTTTCAAACTACCTTCCAGAGTAAAAAATCGCATTTTGCCCCGACTGTTGAGAGGAGCTTCCAGTAGGGAACTAATAGCTTACTAGCAGTGAAGCAAATTTGGTCAAATCAACTTCTCACTTGCTGCAGTTCACCAGTGAGAAAGGTATGGGCTGAGATCTTCCAGTTGCATTGAATACTTTTCTTCCATTCTTCATCTTGATATGGGAGGGATTGGGCTGTAAATCACCATTGTTATCATTTGGTCCAGACCAGACTGTATACAAAGCTTCCAAAACATAGTAAGACAAGTCTTTGCTCACAAACGAGCACAGTGGATACAAAGGAGGTTTATAGACAAAAAGCTCTAACCTAATGAGTATTTCAGGCTGAACTGTTAGTAGTATAATTGAAAAGAAAAGAGCCACAGCTCTTTTTTGCCTTTTTGGCACCAGCCTAAAGACAGAGCTCAGGTCTTGAACCAGGCTCAAAGAGTAAATGTGTATTTGGTCTGGCTGAGAGATGAAGACATTGGCCTGAAAAGCTGCAAGATGCCATGGCTCTGAACTCTGCAGCCTCTCAAGGATGGCACACATAAGCTGGATAGACTTGCTAAACAGAGGAACAGAAGAGAAGCTGCAGACCTATAGGGGACAATGACTGCTCTTCTTTCCCTGCTCTGACACAGAGACGATAAGTGTCTGTGAGGTTTTATAGCAAAACAAAGCACAAAAATAAATTTCATTCTTGGCCCAGCATTTACATCCTTCTGTTAGGACCATCCTGGCAAGCTTTGAAACTTGTCTTATTTTTCTGACTAAGGAGTCACAGCAGGCCTTTACAAGTTCTGTTCTTCAGTTGTCATGACACTCAAGGGATCTAGTCACATCCAGAGAGAGTGAGGTGCTGTAGCACAAACACACAGCAAAACAGGGGTCTTGTCCTACAGAGCTCCCTGTTAAAATGGTTTCTGAGAAAAGGAGCTAATAATAATTTACTATGCCTATGTTTTTTCTTCTTTGGGCTTTTATGTTATTAAAACGAGATAGTGGCTTTATTCATTTTAATAAGTTATCAGAAAAATGCATTAACCTGAAATTAACCTGAAAGCCCATGCAAATTGGTTGGAAAAGCCTTCCACAATGCAACAAAACCAATGCTGGAAGAGAAGGTAACAGTGACTGCAGCAAAGGCCAAGAGATATAACCAGGGAACTGTGGCTGTCTGTAGCTGGAAACATCAGAAACAGTCACATTATCTTGATAAACACCTCACTGATTAAGAAAGTGCCAGTTCAGTTTTAGAAATCTAAGTTTCTCTCCTGTTATCACTCTGCATGCAATAAAAATAGTCCTTACCTCACTGTACATGGCA
This sequence comes from Scopus umbretta, assembly GCA_013400535.1. NCBI lineage: Eukaryota > Metazoa > Chordata > Aves > Pelecaniformes > Scopidae > Scopus > Scopus umbretta. Next base: position 16,752 of record VZTL01037426.1, on the reverse strand, counting down.
TTATAAATTTATCAGTGATTTATATTACATCTCCAGTACTTGTTTACATGCCTGATTTCAGAGCAGTTCCTTTATCTTACTGTTTACGTCTGATCACATTCCTAGACTGCCAACAATGAATGCTGTTGCTAGTCATGATAAAAATAGTTGTGATCATCCAAAGAATGTTCTTTTCACTCCTAGCTATTAAAAAATGAGAGGCATGACTGAAATTTGGAGAATAATCATTTTAATGACATTTTCAGCAGCTTTGAGCAGGTTGAGTTAACATAAGAAAAGCTCCCTCTCTTTAAGTACTTCACAAGCACCTCTACTCTTAAACCCACTATTTTCCTACTCAGTCTGAATGATTCTGTTCAGGTGTTGAGAAAAGGGGAGATTTTTCAGACTCCACAACTGAGGAATCTCAGTACTTAAGGACAAAGGAAGTAAATGTTGTTCATTATGTCTCATAACCAGGACATTTATTTAACAGTCTAAATAAGAAAGTAAAATTTAAATACACTGGTCAGTGTGCACCTCAGATTCTTAGGGATTAGATTCTTAGTAACCTCTCAAAGGACTTAGGGAACATACACTTGAAAGGTATAAGCTGGACCTCTAAATCCAGTCCTTTGTTACCCCACATGCCTTCTCATAGGCATTTCATAATGACATATGTTGTCTTAAAATAAGTTGGGAGTTTGTCCCTTTGACTCACATTTGAAGGCTTTTGTAGAACTGGTGGTGAGAAGCCACCCCATGCAGATCCTATGACACTCACTAGTTTGGTGGCATTGTACGGTCAGAAACAGAACTGGAAAAAATGTCTTCAGATCATTTTGATTTTTGAAAATGCTGAGTTGTTTTAGTCTATTGCTGACTTGGATTAAGTCAGTGGAAAACTCCTCTTACTCCAGCTGAAGCAATTCAGGGAAGTCTTTTTGAAAATTCTAGCTTTGACATTTAAAAATCTGACTGCAAATGCATAGCAGGCTGAATATCTTGAAGGGATCAAATCATGTAACAAACTATTAAGAAAACTTAATAACCTTCATTTCTTTAGGTACTTATGTTAAAGATCTTTTCTGGTTGTATAAGCTCAGCTTCACTCTGTGACAGCTCTTTGCCTATTAGCTATGGAGCAAGAGTTGTTCTGCTCTTGCACGCTTATTCCTCAGTAAGGGCATTGCGCTGAAAAGACAAAACTAGAAAATGCTATATCCACTTTTAAAAAACTAAGACATTGGGAGGAAAGTAGTTTAAGAAAGTCAGGTAGAAAAAAAGACTAGAACAGAGGGGTCTTGGTTCCTTTGTATAGAATGCATCCCTGTTGCTCTCAGATTACCCAAGGCCTCACTGCAAGTGTTGTACGTTCACAGAACTGCACAGCCTTTCATTTTTAATTAACTCACAGCTTGTGTTGCTCAGAGGCTACTGACTGCAAGGGAGCTTGGAACCCCATTGTGCTCAGACACTATTCACACACAGCACTGCAAAACTCACATCTAAATGCTGACAGCAGGTGGAAGAAAAACATTATTATAATCCCCCTTTCATAAACAGGAACCAGTGTTTGTGAAAAAGCAAGTGTTTTGCTCAAAGTGATGCAAAGTTTTTGCAAAATTAAGTGAACATGGATTTTAGAAGCTGTAGGCTACCATCTGAGAGCTGGTTGCACCCCCTCTTGTCAAGGGAAATCTAACTATTGAAAAGCAAATCCCAGTCATTTAGTTAGGTCCTTTGTAATGTGAAATAGTTGTGATACTTGATATAACGGTACAAGCTGTACCTGCCTTGAAATGTCAGATATCACAAATCAAAGCCTGATATCATCAGAAATATGGAGGGTTTAGTAGTATTCTTCAGAGATACATACATCCTGTAGTCAATATGTAGGCCACAGAGCTCCCATACGGATAACAGAGACAGTTTTGCACTAGGTACTGCAAGCACTGGGATTTTAAGACCTATAATTATTCCTAAACATATCAAGAGTCTGATTAAAATAACAAAACAAACCACCAACAAAAAAACCCATAGCAAACACAGCAAGTGTGTAAATAGCTGTCTCTTTTGAATTCCATGTTGTGAGCATTGTATGGCTACCACCACCTGAGATAGCTATTTCACAGCTAACTCAGGTATATATATCTCCACAGATATACCCTTAGACTGCTCTGCATGACAAAGCTATGCTAGGAAGGGTATCTTATTCTTTCCTATTTATGCTGTTTCAGTTTGTATAAATAACCAAACCTCAGCACAACAAAGCAAAGAAGTTCCTTTCATATAGTGGTTAAAGAAATCATCTATGATGTGAGAAACAGGTTCACCTCCTCAGGTCAACAGCTTCCTATTCCTTTTTTTTTTTTTCAAATCTAAAAACAGCATCTGAAAGATCTGTCACCAGTACCCTGAGAATTGGAGAGGGAGCTGACTGTTGACACCAGGACATGCCCTGTTTTGTGTATGAAGTTAACCTATGGTAAGGTTTACAGCTTGATCACAAATTTCCTATACTTATTGTATGAGCTCAATTACTAGATATTAAATTCACAAGGGAACACTTAAATCCACAAGAGAGCAATCCAAAATGAGATCACTCATTAGATCACATCTAGATTCTGCATCTAGTTTTGGCCTCACTGGTGCAAGAAACACATCAATAAACTGGAGCAAGTTCAGCAGAGAGCCATGAAGGTGATGAGGGCTGGAGCACTTGACCTGTAAGGAGAGACTAGGGGAGCTGGGCTTGTTCAGCCTAGAGCAGAGACAGCTTTAGATGGACCTAACAGCAGCACTCCAGTATCTACAAGCTGTATACTTGACATCTCTCTTATCAAGATCAAGAGTAGTAATTTTTCAACAAAATTAGGGGGACAGTACAGTACTTGAGATGCCCAATTATTCTACTGCACTTTTTCTAATCTCTGCCTAAAAGTGTCCAGCAGGCAGAAATTTACTTCTATATTATAAATACTATAGACGCAGAACTAAAAGTCTGAGACTTAACCCTGCTTGCTGTTCAGAAGGAAAGATGGATCTAGACAACTTCACAGTACAGGAATTACAATTCAAGCCACAAATCTGTATGCTCTGCTGGCTGCACGTAAAACTGGTGTATGGTTTTTGACCGAATACACGGTTACTTGGACAGAACTTACATAAAACCAGGCAAATTATGCAAGATGTGCCCCAGAATATGTGAGTCTGTCCTGATTTCAGCTGGGATAGAGTTAATTTTCTTATTAGTAGATGGCATAGTGCTGTGTTTTGGCTTTAGGTTGAGAATAATGTTGATCACACACTGATGTTGTGTAGTTGTTGTTAAGCAGTGCTGACACTGGTCAAGGACTTTGCAGCTCCCCATGCTCTGCCAGGCGGCACAAGAAGCTGGGAGGGGGCACAGCCAGGACAGCTGATCCACCCTGCCCACAGGGCTACTCCATACCATATGGCATCACGCTCAGTATAGAAACTGGGGGAGTTGGCCGGGGGGCAGCTATCGCTGCTCAGGGCCTGGCTGGGCATCAGTCAGCGGGTGGTGAGCAATTGCATTGTGCATCACTTCTTTTGTATATTCTTTTATCATCATTATTATTATTATAATTACTTTCTCTTCATCTGCTGTCCTATTATCTCCTCTGCTGTCTTTGTCTCAACCCACAGGTTTTACATTTTTTTTCCCAATTCTCTCTCCCATCCCACTGCGGGAGGGAGGGTGACCGAGTGGCTGTGTGGTGCTTAGTTGCTGACAGGGCTTAAACAATGACAGTCTTCTTGACCTGACAGATATTGAGATTGGTTTAATATAAATGAAGACCGAATTCAAGACAAAAGTGAATCAAGGAGTAAGAATGGGCACACCTTTCCTCTCCCCACTGCCTCTAGAAAAGATCTCAGCTATATTGGCATCTCCACTTGGCACCAAAAATACCACAGAATCACAGCATGGTAAAGATGGGAAAGGACCTCTCAAGTTGCTCAGGGCACCAAGTCAGGTTTTGAACATCTCCAAGGATGGAGACTACAGTAAATTTCAGTGCCTGCCACCACCTAGCCAGTCTATAGGCCTCAGGTGGGCTCATAGTGCTGGGATTCCTAAGGCAGCATTTTGCAGCAGTGCCCCACTTTCTTATTCTGTGGTGGAACCAAAATCCCCTGGTCACCAAGGTACTGTGGATGCGACTCTGCCAGTCCAAATCAGCCAGCTGCAGTTTGTAAAGCCAGGGTCTACTCATTGTGAATAAGATCATGAAGTTTTACAAGGAAAGAAAGCTAAAAAAAAAAATATCTTTACATTCTACTCCCATCTCCCTGTGGGCCAGTGTTAAATCAATATCTTAATTAGCTGTAATATGTCACTTGCTCTTACTTCCATTCAAAAGAATTGCTAATTTCCTTATCACGGGTAGGGAGGGAGGAGGACTGGCAGAGCCAGCTCTTTGTATAAGGATAGGTAACTTACACTGTGGGGAAAGATAGTTCTTGATTACTTTGACCTTTCATTATTATAATTTTGCTTAATATTTACAATAGAATATGTGCTTCATTTAACCAAGAATGTGACAAAAATAATTCTTCAGGAGTATTTTATACACCAGAGATGATTGAGAATTCAGAGAATGAGTGATTTTCCATTTTCTTTCCTGTATCCTCTTTTTTCAATGTATTTTAATTTCAGCTCATGAGAACTATAAAGTTAGGCCAAATCTCAAATTATTGCATCCTTTTGCTTGGCAGATTGGAAGATAGCACTGGAATCATTTAGCCTTGGGATCACCATTTGGGACGGATAAGCCACTGATACTTAAAAAAGGTGTGACAGAAAAGGATGAATCAGGGCATGAAAAAAGTGCTCCACTGGTCGAGTAAGGGAGGTAAACCCAGAACAATAACTGAAGGAGCCTGAGATATGCCAAAATAAATTTAGGAGTAACTTGGCCATTTGTATAAAAATTTTTAAAATCACCTTCTGAAATAACCTTTCAACCAGTACTGGAGATTTGCTTTTCAGTACATTCATCAGGGTGAAGTTTTGGCTGAATGTTCAGAAATTCTCTTGATTCACCATCCAATATCTTACATTATCTCATGCATGTAAAAAGCTAAAGTGAGGAACCCACTGTTAGCTGCTTCTCCCAAGCCTTCTTTCCTAAACATATACTTCCACAAAATTGTCTAGGGATGTGGAAATGCGGATTGGAGACTCCTCTGTTTCTTTCTTTTCATCTTTTTCTTTTCCTAAACAACGACATTTTTTGGCTTTGCAGGCAGCAAGTTCCACAAAGAAATGACCTTATCTGTTTTTGAAGAAGGTGAGCACGAGCAGTAATTACTGTATGGAAATCATATGAGTTGAGCATAAGATGAAGCATCATTCTTCTTTGTCCAAACAGAACTATGTAATTTTTTTGAGTTTTCTTTAAAGTATTGTGTAAGCATGGCCCCATAAAGGAAAACCCTGTTAAAGCAAGAGATTAACAAATGGTAGTTTTATGTGAAATGACCAGACACAAACAGAAATAATTTATGTACCTATGCAGAGATACATGAAATACGTTACTGTGCTTGTGCCACCCCGCTCTTTTTATTTAGAATGTGGCTAGTTTAAGTGTCTCAATTCTAAAACAGTGTTATAAAGCAGAGGCACCACACTTAGGAGCTTGTGAAGTTTATCAGCAAGGCATAAAGCACTACCTAATCCCCAAGGAGAGCATGTATGTCTTCTCTAATTATATTGCTTTACACGCAAACAAGTCAAGTGTGTGCTTTGCTTTGTAAGAGGCATTTTTCTTGGCAGCAGACAGGAGTACCCCAGCCTTTACTCTGGAACGTCCACTCCTTTGCACTGAGGACTTCCAACTAATTTGGTGTTGCAAAACTCTGCTTGCTATTTCTAGTAAATCACTGCATTTTCATTTTTCCAAAGCAGAGCAGTGTGAGTAAACCAGTACTTCTTACTACTAGAAGCATGATGTCTCTAACACCAAATATTAATCAAATATTAAACCCTGTGGAAAGAAGGTCCATAAAGAAAAATTATTCTTAAAAATGCGTCTGTTTATCTTAGTGGGACTAGACAAAATTTTTCAAAGAGCAACCCTCAGCAAGATGTTTGTAGAGTGTGAAGCCTCCTGACAATAGCCACCCTCATGAGCGTTGAAATAAAGTAAATTTTAATGACAATAAATTAATCTTTAATGGACAAAAATGTCAAATAATCTGTCCTTCAGACAACTTCAGTATAGTGCAAAGTTACTGGCTATGTTAAGAGATTGCATGGAGTACAATGCAAACTACTATTTTAGATCAGTCTCTTGCCAAGACAGGAAATGAGTGACTGGTTATTAGTATTAGCCTCACTGAAAGGCTAGCAGGAACCTAGTTTGTAAAGTGGGGAAAAGCATGTTACACCATGGCCTGAGTTAGCTGTACACATTTTCCAAAATAAAGTCAGACAGTCAAGCTAGTGCTGGCTTCAGAAATCCTGTGGAGCTGAAGAGATATAAGACTCTGTTCTAAGAGAGGATTTTTTCCTGCAGACCCTTGAACTGAGAGTTGTGTCCCATAAGTAGTGCAGGTTTTTTTGAAGATGGAAGCATTAGTAAGAAAGTAGACACCTGCAATGAAGGCAGACTCCAGACCCTACAGTGATGACAACTGCTTGGTCTCGGAGTGCTCATAGGCTGCCTCATAGGGTGAGCAACACCTGAAAACCATAAGAGGAGCATGTTTAAGTGGTCGCAGTCCTCTTCTGGGACACAACAGCCACAGAGATGCCAAGGGATGGTTCCGAAGTAGGTGAGTCAGTAAGAATGATGGTCTTACAGAAACAGATATTGCCTGTAACAAGGGAGATGGGAACTTTCTTCCTCTGAGCAGACCATTAGTGTGATCCAAGAAGCATTAGTGGGAGCCAAGCCAACTTGCAATTATTTGAAATGAAGGTGATTGATAGTTTACTTCGGAATTACCTACAGGACTATCTATAGGTGCATAACAGTACTGTGCAGTATGATTACATAAGGAAAGGTACATAGGAAAGGGTTTTGATCATACCTTGGTTTTCCTCAGCAGCTAAATCCAAAATCCCCTCTGGTTTTCTTGGTTCCTTTATTTAGTCAGTTCATGTATTTGTTCAAATTTGTAGACAAATAATAAAGCTGCCTTGCTGGTGCTCTAGGCATGTTAACTGTACCTTGAAAATAGAATACGTGAATGAAGCAGACAGACACAGCAACCTCCCAAAACACAGACTGATATCCCAAATCTTAATAACTATTCTCTTCCCAAAAGTCAGAAAAAAAAAGAAGTCAGTTATTTTATATGTCCAATTTCAAAACAGAAGTTGGAGTGATTTGGTAAATTTTCAGATCTAACTCAGAAAATGCAAATGTATAAAGCCCAGAAGGAATCTGTAGAACATCAGTTACGGAAAAAGAGCACCAAAGGTAAACTTTGAAGTGGGGAAGTATGAGACCTTCACATTTTAGGGACATTCATATTGTCATATTATTTGAGACTTTCTGACAGTTTGCCACAGAAAATTATTTACCAAATATTTTTTTTGTGGGAAAACACCTTTTTTCATTTTGAAATTTGTCACTGGGAAACACTGAATGCTTTTTACATTTTTTATTTAAAATGTTCTTTTCAAAATTGATAGCTTTATTTTTTTATTTTTTAAATAGTCTTCTCTCTCGTCTCCTCTTCCCCTCTTCTTTTCTTGCCAGTAAACCAAGGAATTTCAGGAAAATAAGGCTTAAGAAGCCACCTGGGTTTTGCTCCTCTTCCAAAGGAAGAAATACTTAACCTAAATCCCACCTGACAAATGACTATGTAACCTGTTTTTGAAGGCCTCCACATGCATGTTACCCCCAGGATAAGCAGCATGTGCTCTCAGTTTCACACTATGAAAGCACCAGCCTGGTGAGCTATAACACAGCCCTTGCATTATTTCAGACACATTGAATTACAAGGGAAGATGTCATATAAGATCATGATTATGCCTTGGGCCACGGGGTATCAAAGTAGACTCAGGGCCAAACGTCGTGAAGTGCAGACAGTGTCCACCTGCTCTGAACAAGGTTCATCCTCAACAATAAGGAAAAAAAACAGTGTGCATGCTTGTCCTCAGACCCAAAGATCAGGCCTTGTCTCCTGTTTAGCAGAACAGGTATAAACTCTATGTTCCCGTGTTCCTTTCTCAGCTGGTGAAGATTCCCCACTATCATAAGATTTGTGTTTTCTTTGATTGAGCGTGTTTCTCACAAAGCCTCATCCACATTCTTCATTTGGTGGCCCACTCTTATGTCATATGTATCTTTTTCATTTTCATCCCTACCCAGAGAGTTTCAGCACTACTCATCTCCTACTACTTTCAAGACCTCAGATTTAGCCTATGTCTTTGAAATGCAAGGAACATATCCTTCCTTTTCTCCATGTACAGACTATACTTTTTTATATTAATGTGCCAATTCTGTGAATTTTCTCACAAAGTGTAATCTATAAATTAAATCACATTCTGATCATCTGCATGAATAATTTCAGGTTCTTAGATGTATTTCCCATTTTTTTTATCTTATATACAGAAATCTAAAATGTTTGGCAGCCTATACTACAACGCCCTTTGTTACTCTTACAACCCTATAGTGAGTACATATCTTTTCTAGTTTCTTGGCTTTTGTCCACATCAGCAAGTCAGCATTGTTAATACTCATTTGTAGTCCACTTTTCCATACTAGTCTTGGTCTTGAATTAAAACTCTCCTCAATAGATTTGCAAAGCTATCTTCAGAGTTTCTCTTCCTTTTTTATGTGTTTTGGATTCTGTCATTAGTCAATGAATGACTCATGAAATATTCTTGGACAAAACAGTGCAAGCCCTCCTGATTGCACCACCTGCTCAGCCATATATTTGTCTAGTGGATGCATCTTTGTCCCTTCACTGGAGTGACAGATGGGAGCCAACAGTCCTTCATTTTTCCTTCCAATATCTTGCAGTCACTTTGGATCAGTGTAGGATCATTAGTAGGGCTCACATGACCAAGTAGAACCGTGCCTTGGCCGGCGGTCTAGATGTGCCTCAGCAACCTTCAGTAATATTTCACCTCTCAGGTACTCTGGCACATCTCAAGGAGAAGGGGTCTCTGGGCCTCTGGGCAGAGGCTGTCCCCTAACATCCTCACACAGGATTTTGTAGTCATCACAGCTTTTTCTTTTTCCCTGGAAATGTTGGCAACTCTGAATCTCCTGCCATTTGTGGTGTGTGGTTTCTGCTCCACCAAAAGTCGAGATGGATATGCAATTCATAGCCATGCTTGTGCATGCTCTCAGTGGGTATCTGGAGCAGGTTCCCTTTCCCTGCAGTGGTTAATTCTTCCTCTGCTGCCAGCCCTGCTACAGACCCTGCAGCTGCACGCTTCTCTGTCCTTGAAGACCTGGAATTCATGCGGTGCAGCATGTGGCCCAAACTGCACCCACAGGAGATGTTGAATTCACTATTGTTACAGTACGTCCAGATCCTTGCTCATTTCCCTTGAATTCCCATCTTTAAACTCCAGGATCCCCTCTTGCTTAGTTTCTTGTTCCTTGGGCTGCTGGCATTCAGTCCTTCTTGCCTTGCAGAGTCCCAGTCCTTTGCTTAGTGGCATAAGTAAATCAAAGGTCCTTGATCCCAAACTCCCAGGCTGTAAATTCACTCACTTAGGTCTCTGCCCCTTCAGAAGTGTGGGCTACCCAGCTGAGCTGACTTTCAACCTGCCCTGGAAACTGTCCCTGAGTGTGCAATGGAACAGATGACATAAACAGGTATTTTCTCCTCTTCTTCTTTATTTTACTACCATGTTATTCTTGAAATTTCTCCGTTTTGAAGAAAAAAAAAAAAAGATTCTGGCCAAAAAATAAAATTAAGCAGGCTTTTAGCATTTTGTAACTTTGCAAAATCTGGAAAGTTTTGAAATTCAGATTTCAGAAAGTGGAACTGAAGACAAAGAAAGAAAATAAAATGTGATATTTGTGATTTTTCTCCCTTCCATCCATCCTTTTTTTTTTTTTTTTTCTGCTTTTCTTTTCCAGAATCGGCCACTTAAATGAACAAGCTGCATTTTAACAATATAGTAGAGCTAGACCATCATGCTTCAGTATTCACAAAATGGACATTACAAAGGAATATGATCACTTTATGCTACTTCATCTTTTTTTTTCTGTTCTCATCAATACTAACACCTTCCTGACTTCTCAGTAAGCAGCATCAGCCACTGCAGTTGAGAGCAGAGATGTTATGCACTCCCAAGAAATTCCCCCAAACAAGGAGGTGCTTGCAAAATGCACTGTCTTGCAAATGCTTGCAAAATATCCCGCTCTGAGGGCTTCAAGACATAGCTCCACATAAAGCACATTACATTGACTTATCGAGGCAGAAACAGCACGGATTGCAGCGACTGTGGTCAGACACCTCCTTGGCGAGATGGAAACGAGAAAGTACCGTGCCTTCGTGTGAACCCTGGGGTTGCCTATGGCAGCCAGATGGCTTTCGGCCGCCTGCTCCCTGCGGGAAGGATACTTGTTACTGTCTGCCAGGGGGAGCACCTGCCCAAAAGCAGGCATCTGGCAGTGCGAGCCCCACATGGCACTGCTCACGCTCATCGGCTCTGGGGACTTCTCGCTACAGTGACTCCTGGCCACTGTGGAAGCAGTGCACCCTCAGTTCTCCTCATTCACCCCAGTTCACCTTGTTCCCCAGCATCACGGCAGAAAATGAAGACAAGCTTCATTGGCAAGGCATAATGTTTTTTAAATTATATTTACAAGGTTTGGAAACAATCACCTATGAGAAGAAATCATAAAGCATGATGCTAATGTACATATATACAAAGCAAACATGATTTTTTTTCCTAAATCCTTCAGTGTCCTATCTTTTCCTTCCCTCATGCCACACATCAGCTCAGGTTAAATAGTCCCATTGTTGAAGGAAATCTGGTAGTTATAATTGGATTAGATAACACTGATTGTTTTTCATAAATTTGTTTCTCACCATTACAGTAAACTTTTTACAAAAAACATTATAAAAAAGAGGTAAAGATGAGGATCTGGCAGAATCTTGTGGTTTGGGATACCACAGTTCTCCAATTTGGGGAAAATTTACCTTAAGCATGGCTTTTACATGATTTTCTATTGCGTTTTCATTTTCTAAGTATTTCTTAATCTAATGGTTAGGCCTCAATTCTTATTGGATAGATTAATAATTTTTATTTGTATTAGCATTGTATTACTGGTTTTCTGCAGCTTTTTTATTAGTACCCTTAATCTTGCTTTTATTACTAACCAAACCCAAGTCTAGTAAAGAATTAAAACATGCTAACAAAGATAACCATGTTTATATTGTAACGAACAAATAAGACTTCTATAAACTTTCTAAGCAGTAAAATAACTACTGTATGTCAACATATCTGCCACGCAACTCCTTCATACAAATAAATTTTTTTAGCCTTAATTTTTCCCAGTTTGTGTTTCCAAAAAGCCAAACTCCTCAGTAAACACCCATTTGGCGTAAGTGACCAGCTGAGTTTCTCAGTGAATGCCAGCCTTTTTTCCCCTGAAAGTACTAGACTTGTCTTCCTGCTTTTATCTGTTATGACTCTAATATCATACCTTAAAATCCAGTCTTTACATGTTTTAAGAGAGATCTCATATCACATCTGTTGACATAGAACTTGAAGCGATCTCAGACCAGGAACTAGGCACTGCTGAGAGCTTTAGTGGTTTGAGGGTCACCTCAGGGCAGTGGTTCACTGCTATTATAGGATTACCAGGCAAGAGCTGGAAATCACACAGCTCCTAGGTTGTAAAGCATAACTAATCAAACGTAAGCACTTCTTTTGTTGTATCTCCTCAGTTTTACAAGTCTCTCTTCTCTCTTTACGAGAGAGAACAATGCCCAGACAACCCATTTTCCCTGACAGACAGTAGCATTGAAGAGCTCTAGAGAAACCCCAGTAAAGAAAAGCTGGGCTTTTTTTATTTCAGGCATTTTATATTTCTGTTGCTTCATGCATGTGGTTTTAATGGACTAGAATCTCTTAATTGTTACTTTGCCAACAGTGCCTCTAAATTATTACAGGATCCTAGGTCTACTAAACAGGAGGAGAGACACAAGTTAATATCCTTTTCATTTCCAAAATCAAAGCTATTGTCTCCCATTCCAGTACCAAAGAGTGACAAAACAAAACAAGCTTCAGCTTACATCCACGATTACAGCCTTGAATATCTTCCTAAGCCGCTATGTAGTGATATTTATCCGCTTCACCCAAGGGAAACTTCCAAAGGAAACCCCTTTTGAAATGCCTTTTATAACTTATTTTATATACACTATATGTCAATTTCCCAAGCTTTTTTGAAAATATATTTGTTGAACAATATATTTAAAGATTCTGGAGTAGTAAATTCTCATAGAACAACCAAATAATTACTTTTATACTTCATCAGCCAAATCTTTATCATGACAGTGTGCTAAGACCATGATTTTATTATTGTATTACCTTTGCTTTCTACTTTGTTGGTAGCCAAAAATAATTCCAATTAACAACTCCATCTTAATTTTCCTGTGCATTTAACATGCTCTGCCGCAGGAAGCTGCTACACTTCTGTGGGTAACATGCCAACTTCAGTGGATCATGCCAAGAATCCAGTTATATCAAGAAGCTAAAGTCTTAATGAAAGGGATTTTTCGAGGTCTGCTTCTTCTCTGTCTACATTTCTGTTAGTCTAAAAAAATCTTTGTAAGGTTAATGCATCAAGCAACACAAATCAAGAGGGCCAGACTGTCTGCAGAACAAAATTAAATTATCTGTTTTCCATTATTTGGAAACTTTAATCTCTATGCAATTAATCGGAAGTCCAGGAATAATTTAAAGGCACATTCTTGTTGCTGCTAGGAAGTTTCTTATTTGTAATGTAATAGTCTTCATTCCCAACAGCAGATGGTAGAAAACAACATGCAGCCTTGCCAGAGTCCTGGCTACATTGAGTTCTTGCCCAAGAAGAAGAAATTTAATTACTGACAATGGACTGACAAATTAACAGTGGTCACTCAGAACTTCACTACAGTTATAGGAAGTGGTTTCTCCAGGATCTTCCCATTAGCAAGGGAACAAGCAGCAGCCCATAACCTGTGATGCAAAACTTGTAGTTTGCATTTTTGTAGTGCAGCACTTTGTAGTGCAGCAGAGAACTAATACACGCACCTGCCAACTCCTTGTGGCATTTTGTTGGTACCAAAAGTTATCCATGAAAACCTCGGGGTTTGTAGCCTCATATATAATAGTCTACCTATCTCTTTCTGTCTGCAAAGTGTTTTCTTTTAAGCATCTGACAAGCAAATAATTTCTTTCAATGGTCCTCCAAACTCATTATTCATGTCTCATCTTCTGGTCCCCCTTTAGCACTGGGTGCTTTCCACTTATCACCAGGGTGCAATCCTTTTTTTGCACCCCTACCAAAATTCTGAGGTACCACATTGTTAGTGACATTTCCAGTGTTACTTCCACTAGTGACCCTTTCAGTAATTCCAGTATTAGTGACACCTTTTTTTTTTGCAGTTATTCCTTCAAAAGATGGAATTTGTCACAGAATGCTAGACATATTTAGGTTGGAAGGGACCTCTGGAGGTCATCTGAACTTATCCCCAGCTCAGAGAAGGACTGGACTAAAAGTTAAAATAGTCAGGACCTTGTCAAGTTGAGTTTTGAATGTTTCTAAGAATGGAGGTCCCTCAGCCTCTCTGAGCACCCATCCCACTGCTGCACAACCTTCACTGTGAGGATTTTTTTTTTTCTGTATGCTGAATCAGTTTCCCTTGTTGCAACTTCTAACCATTGCCTCCTGTCCTTTCACTGTGAAGCTCTAAGGAAATGCTGGATACATCTACTCCACAGCTCTCATTAAGAGAGTGAAAATTGCAACTAAATCATACCTTAGCTTCCTTTTCTTCAGGCTAAACATATCCAGTTCTCATAACCTGTAAACATTTCCATGGTAGTAGTCTTCCACTGTGCTCTCTCCAGTTTGTTGATCTCTGTCTTGCACCAGAAACTCCAAAACAGTGCAGTCCAGATTCAACTGTCTTCTTCCCTACCATGAATGTAAAACCTCAGAATTTCAGTATCTAGAATCGAAACTTGTTCTGGTTTTGCATTCGTAGATAATCCAACACCATGGGACTCTGAAGCTGTACGGGTTTTGTCTAAAGCAGGGAGGTGTATTTGGATAAAAAGATTATGGACTTCAACCCTGGAAGTGCTTAACATCATGCATGAAAAGCGTACAAGTAAGTGCCTTGCGGAATGGTGCCACAGACAAGCAAAACAGATAAGACTGAGACTATTAGAAGAGGCTTTGATAAGAGAAGAAAATAAAAAGCCATTAGGATATCCAAATTGGGGAAGATTTTGTAAAACATGAAAGCTATGCCCACATGCTGACACCCATCAGGAGTACAGAGGCCATAAGTTAAAACCTGTAAAGTTAATCAAGCATGTCTTCTCTGTAGACAGAAGACAGCTGATAAGTGACCCTGGCCTTTCTGCTGAACACCAGGGTCACCACTGTGCACCTTTACCTTCTACTGAAATATTCATGAGCCATGTCTCAGACAGACAGAGGAGAATCAGCACTCCACCTGCAGGTGTGGGGGGACCAGATGAGTGGTCCAGGCTGCAGCTGAGCCCTCCAGCCAAACTGGAGAATTCAAAAGTGAATCAGAGCATCACTGTCAGCTCAGGGGTGGCAGAAGGTAGTTAACGATGGCAGCTTCAGCCCGGAAACCTCCTCACCCAGCTGAGGACCTGGGGAGGAGCTGGATTCCACCAAAGCATCTCCTTCTGCAGGCAGTCAACAGGAGCATATTTATAGCTGCTGCCTAAATCCTGCCTTCACAGAAGGGGTGTGCATATAGGAATTATGTCGCTCTCTTTTGTTCTGATCCAGCTATTTTAACACGGTTAGATGTCACAGAAAAAGAAAATTTTTAAACATGTTTCTTTGGTACTATTTTTTTTTTTCATAATTTGGTTCAACATCTCTTACCCTTAAAATTCACCCTTTTTTCTCTGTAATAAAAGTAGCCTGCTATGAAAAAAATGTAAATACAACAAATGAAAATGAAATAGGATGTTAGTCTACACTATCTGCCTATGATTGACAGAATGTACTTTGGAAAGGTTAATTTGCTTCTACAGCATAAGATGAAAAATAGTTGTCATCACTCTCCTGTAAACCAGCCACTATAATTTCTATTTCATAAGGATGTAATTATTTTAAGATGTTAAGTCTACTCTAAAAGATCCTTAAGCTCACTGAAGGACCATTAAAATTTATCAACCTCACATCACAGAGGTCTTGATGATTTTTCTGCCTTTTGGTTTCAGCTAATATGACCTCACTGACCTTAAGTTTCATTTAAATGTCAGATTAAGATTAGGTCCCGAGCATGGCTAAATTCTGACCACCCACTTTGATGTCGATATATATATATGGCTAGACTGATACAACCGACATTCATAGACATATTTTATCTTTTTAAGTATCTAGAAAAGTAGTTAATTTTGTTTAGGAAGACAAAAAGGGACAGTGATGGGAACCAGTTCAGGATAGGAATCTCAGGTGTCAGTCACCTAGCTCAGAAAAGAGAGAAGCTGCAGAGAGCAGTATCTTTGACAGAGTACTTCTTCTGTATTAAGGGATAAGACAATGTCATTTAACTCCTTTTATACTCAGTATGCTTCTACCAGCTTAGCTTGCAAGTCTTCAGAGGTTAATCAAGCTACTGCCATGAAAATCTCCCAACAGCCATCCCACAAACCAAAAGAGAGTGTGTCATGTTATGACATTCATTTTTATAAGTGAATAAAAACATGCACATACGAGAGAGAAGGATAGGTATTGCCTTTGTAGCAAAAGATAGCTTAGCTGCTCAGACAGCACATGAGAAGTATCCTTTGTCCTGGTAGGCAGACCTTATGATCAAAGTGCCTTTCTAATTGTATGTGATAACACATTTGGTTTCCTTGGCTCATTTCAAAATCCAGCTCTTTGTTTTGACTCTAGGTTTCAGATACCAGCAGTCAACAGCATGAACTGTCTGGCCAACCCTCATGTAAAAAATCACAGGTGACATCTCCCAAATACAGAGATTTATAAATCATGAGATGTAGAAGATAACACTTGGAAACCCTAGTTGTTTCTGCTAGGAGCCTTCTGTCCTTTAATCTTCAAGATTTACACACTAAAGTTTATGACTGAAACAAAAAGGCTCTCTTCTGCAAGTTAGGATAGGTCTGAGTGCATTCATACAAAACTAGAGATTTTCTCTTTGGATATTCTCAAAAAAAGCATTCAATAGCCCCCAAAATATCATATGAAGTGGGGAAAAAAAAGGACATTATAATCATTCCCATAGACCTTCAAAGTACTTTGTGTAATAGATTATTAAGGAATGCCTATGCTTCAGCTGCCAAAACATAGGGTCTCTGGATCTGATTCAACTTAAGGAGCTGGCAGACTAGAAGTCTGCCACCAGGAATTATATTCAGTATTATCCTATCTTCATCAATCTATCTTAATATCAATCTGTCTTAATATTTTCATCGGTGACATAGACAGTGGGATCGAGTGCACCCTCAGCAAGTTTGCAGGTGACACCAAGCTGAGTAGTGTGGTTGACACACCTGTGGGACATTAACATGACATTCAACAAGGCCAGGTACAGGGT
>VZTL01037422.1:2906-39783 GCA_013400535.1 Scopus umbretta | reverse complement strand
GGCCGGCGAGGAGCGTGGCTGGGCGTCGAAGCGCTGCCGGCGGGACGGCGAGGCCTCGCGTCGGTCCTTCGAGATCCCGAACGGCGTCAGACCGACCCCGCGGCACGCCGACCGCGCGACGTACCGGGGAGGACGGGAACGCCGCCGCCGCCGACCGCGGTTCCGTATTCCGAAGGGTTGTCTCTATTTCCCTCGCTTTAAGCCCGCTACCGAGCTGCGCCGCTCTGCCCTCGCCGGGAAGCGCCGTGGGTACATTCAGCTAGCAAAAATCACGACGTGACGGTCCTAGGTGTGCTTATTTCTCTGATCGGTGGAAACACGCCTCACCGGCGCTCGTAACACGTGACAGAGCTCGTTATGAGAGCGCGCACGCGAAAAAAGCCTGCGGGGACCGCGGAGTGGCGACATAGCGCTGGTAGGATGAAGGAGCAAATTAAGTGAAAGATGTTTGTGCTTTGGACAAGAACTTTCTCGCTGCGCTTTGGACAAGGAATCGCGGAGATAGCTGTAGCACGTTCCTTCTCCCTACGGCTAGCGAATTCCAGAAGAGCGTTTCCTGGAGTCTGAGGGGGTGCTCCTGCACTGCGCCGCAGGATTTGCTGCACGCTGCGCGGGCTGCTGTCTTTCAACTGTATTACTGAGCTGTAAAAGTTTTAAAAGTTTGGAGGGAAAAAAATACTGCCCAGCGCCTCTTAAGATCACAAAAATGCTGATTTGTAGCCCAGTAAGTAGTTGTGTGGCTTTTTGGTAGAAAACAAGGTCTCAGACCTTCGGAACGTCCTTCAATGCCAGCACCAGGGTGTGCGGTATCGAGTGCTTGTGTTCAGCGGAACCGCTCTTCAGGCGAGAGCGTGGTTCAAACCACGTCGGCTCAGTCCAACTCGTGCTTACTTCACCAGCAAAGCCTCGATCCCTTTTCGTGGTGCGCCTGCTCGGTGTTTTTAACCTCGAGGCTGGCAGAGTGTAAGAAGCGGGGGCTTCCGTCCCGGCCGCCGATGCCGCGTCGTGGCCTCGTCTGTGCCNAGGTGGAGGCGCTGCGGGCGGAGAGCGCGGCGGCGGCCCCGGGGCAGCGGAAGGCCCTTTGGCGGAGGTGAGGCGCTGCCCGAGGGGGCCCCGACCGCCTCCCACCGCCCTCAGCCTTCGCCCCGCTCTTTAGGGGCGCTCCGCGGCCGGGAGGTGCCGTGTTGTGGAGAGAACCATCTCCCGGTGGCCGCCAGCCACAGGCGCGCTCCGTCCCCCGTCACCCTTGCGCCAGAAGAAGGAGCGGACGGTTCCCTACGCGCCCTTCCGTTTTTCTCCTAATTGTACAGACCTCTTCCCTGCCCCTTCCCGCCCATCCCTTTTCCAGGCGGAAGCAAGAGGGTAGCCGCTTGCCGGTCCTCAAGGGCTGAGGTAGTTTTAAGTGGGAACTTGCACGTCACGGGTGATAACCTGCTACGCTGCCATCTGCACGCTCATAAATACCTGCCAAGGTGTACGTGCGCGGAGCTGGGTGAGGTTCAGAGTATCAAAACTTACCCGTTTCCGTAAGCACGCGTGATTTGGGTCACCCATCGATCAGAAATTTAAGAAAATGCAACCTGTCTTGCTTTCAATACAGATGTATGCAGCTGAAGACGCTGGTGGATGAGAATACAAATGCACTTCATAATTTGAAAAAAGTAAGTGTGGAGATGAATTTGTTAATGGTTTTCTCCAAAATGCATCATGGAGAGCCTTTAGAGAACACCAGCCTCCTCCGACTTCAGACGCCTCGGGACAAGAGCAATGCCTAGCGCTGCACAACCCCCGACTGGGATCTCTGAGATCCATTTGCATTATTTGAAAGCACATTTTTTAATGCCTTATTGCGTGCAACTTCTGTGCTTAAAGTCTTTATCAACCCAATACATTATAAAATGCTTATCAACCCAATGCATTGTATTGGAAGCGGAGAATGCAGATTTGAAATTTCACAGGAAATGTCACCTTGGCAGAGTAAAAGGGCAAGGAAGATGTCACTAAACGGGGAGTGACAGCAGCCCAGGAAGCTTGTAGGATGTGTCTGGAAAACTAACTTTATAGGGGAACTTTAACTTTGATCCTTTGAGCACTTTGTTGTGTTCGTCTTTCTCAGGCTGACGAGCCTGCGCCCGTGGGGAATTATAATCAGAGGAAAGAAGAAGAAGAAAAGCTGTTGCTAAAACTCTCTCAGCAGCTGCAGAAACTTGGCCTTGTCTTGGATCAGGATAATGCGACTATGAATTACGCAGCGTAAGTAGCTTAAACAAATGAATACAAACTGCACTTCAGTCAAATTGTACCTGTACGGCTGGAAAGGACCCTGACAAATCGTTAGCTCGTCCCTTTTCTTATCTTAACGTACAGTTAAAAAAGAAGCACTGAAAAGGCAGCTCTTAGGGAGCTCGTTTTCCCGATGCGGTCAGGAACGACTCGCTGGCATTTTCGGAGGGTGTGTTGGTTAATGGCTGAAATACAACGTGGCTCTTGAGAGGAGAGGATGCAACATGGTCTGTATGCTTAGGGAGGAAACACTGCTGGGATTTTGGAGTTTTTTCAGATCGGGACAAGAGAGTAAAACACAGGAATGAAAATTCTGTATCTGGATAATGTGCTTGCAGAGAAGTCCGTATTGCAAGGCTTTACAGCAATTTCAAGAAGTTTTGTTAAAACCATAATAAAAAAATTTTGATTTATTTTGGGTAGGGATAAGGAACATCAGAAAGATCCTCAAACAGAAGATGAAAATAGAGAAGAGGATGAGAGTGAAGTTGAAGAAAGCAGTGAGGAGGAAGACAGTGAAGAAACAGATGATGAAGACGAGGATAAATTGTTGGATGATCCAAATGTCAAAGAATGTATTGCAGTTGGAAACTTTAATGCCCAGCAGGAAGGGGATCTCACATTTATGGTAAGTATGTCTCTAAAAGTTTTTTGACATGTCGGTACTGCAGATCATTCTGTAATAAGCAGGAACTATCATTAAATGCTATGCTTCTGGGATTCAGCCACTTCCTTGTGGGATTCCGGGAGAAACGGCTTTTCCCAGTGTACATTTGGCCTGGTGGAGTCCAGTGTCCTTTTGCCACCTTCCGTAGTGGCAGGGTCTGTCGCGGCAGTCTGTGATCTCTGTTGTGGGAAAAGTGAAGTTTTTGTGTTGTTGGTTTTTGGGGGTTTTTTGGTTTGGTTTTTTTTTTTTCACGGTGCTTGGAGCCGTTTTGAAATATTTGGTTGTCTTTTGTCTCGGTCTCTCCTTCTAATGGCAAAGAAAGGTGAAGTCCTACTTATACACGACAAGAAGGCGGATGGCTGGTGGGTAGCCGAAAACTCGAAAGGAGAGAGAGGCCTCGTTCCTAGAACCTACCTTGCGGTTAGTGCGCTGCAACCTTCTGTTCTGGTCTCACCTCTGTTGTTTTATATACGTCAGTATAATATAGCTGTATAAAATTGATCATAATGCTTACGTGGGGACGCACAGCCGTGTTTTGAGAGGTATTTGGAAATAACACTGTGTTTATATACGTGCGTGTGGAGAGCGCTAGCAGAAGCAGTGTTTTTGTGCCTTGTGAAGATGTGACATGTAAGTGCAGGGAAGTTTCTTGAATGTGAAGGTCATAACCTTTGTCACTAAAGGTCAACACCGGAGACTCCAAGCTGCTATGGACTAATTTGAGCTTTTCATAATTTGTGTGAAATGTGAGTCCATGTAAAAGTCAGAGTATTTTGTAACTTGCCACTGAAGAGCCTTTTCAAAAATAGATTTTAAAGGTTTGTAACTTTTGAATTTTCATGTTTAGAGTGGCTTCACATGTTAGTCCTGTTAGTCCAACCTTTACCCTGCGGAACAGAGCTTTTCACAGTGTAACTAAAGAGCGTGTCGAGCAGCTAACTTTTTACTTCATGATGCTGATGTACTTCTCTTTTTAAAGACTCTGCTTTGCAAATGCATTCTCTTGCTTACTTGTAGGAATACTCCAGTCCCTTGCTGTAGCTGCAGAACTAAGGGCAGTGTTCTCCAGTTACAGTGCCATGGAGGACAGGTCATTACAGACAGAAAACCTCCTCTTCTAAACTCTTAACATGTACTGTGGTTGGAGAAAGCATTTTTAAGGACAGAACTGTGAAGAAATCGTGCACTTTCCCTTTTTGAATCTGAATTACAGGTCCATAATGAAGATGTCGACAGCCAGGAGCAAAGCGGAGAACACATAGAAGTGGTGGATGAAACAGCAGATGGAACTGAGATTAAAAAAAGGTAAATGGCTGATGCAAAAGCAAGTATGTATACAATTATTCTTCCTCCTCCTTAAATCTGGCAGTACATTTCTTACAGTGAGAATACCTCACAAGGGTACCTGGTTCTTTGTGACTCCGGTTTTCTTTTCAGTACAACAGCCACTTGCTTTTTTCCGAGCTTGCAGACACACTTTTACTTGAGTGGGTTTGTTTGGGAGTTTTGCTCCCCCTCGCTCTAAAACCAAAGAATGACGGGGTCAGGTATCAAATTATGTCCCCGCTCATGACACAGTCTAGCAGTTAGTCTTAGTCGCTGGAAATACATCATTATTAATATCTCAGATAGATATGGTTATTAAGCTGCTGGTATTTGAAGACAAACCTGTATTTAAATTTTTGTCCACACGAGGACGATGTATTATAAAAAATGCATTATTTTTCTTCCAGAACAGATTCTCACTGGAGTGCTGTAAGAAGAGCGATCACAGAGGTAGGTGTATCTCTTACATAGCAACTTCATCTACCGTAACGTTCATTATTTTGTAGACGAGGTTTGCCTTTTACCAACCGCTGTTTCTCATAGTACGGGCCAGTTCTTTTAATTAACATCTCTATCTTGGTTTTTGTAGCAAGAAATTCTAAGGTTCTCTAACGCGTTAGAAATAGGCTGCAGCCCAGTCCGTCTGTCTGAACGAAGATGCGTATCAGATGTCTGTTGTTGTTTTGCCACAGTAGTACTACACCATTTCTTTCAGGGGTGGAATTTTGTTCCGTAACTGGCTGCTCTGCTGCTGCTTGGAAATGGAAGGGGGATTGAAGAAAATGGGAGCCTGGCTGGGTTCATGCATGAAACAGAGTAAAAGTAGGTCCCGGAGATGGGCCAAACTAGCTTCAGATGAGGTGTCTGATGCCCCAGGTCTCTGATACTGGTTGTGTGAGAGTTCTAAATTAGGATAGAACTAGATGTTAAATAGCAGGAATACGAACATCTGTTTGTTTGGTTTTTAACAGAACGACACAGTAGAGGTATTGACAACCATAGGAGCAGTTCCTGCAGGATTCCGCCCATCCACCCTTTTCCAGCTCTTAGAAGGAGGTAAGGTTTTCTCGTAATAACTGTAGTGCAGGAGTCTCAAGTTTCTGTGGTGAGTTTCTGATCCTGGTTCCTAGCCTATTGGACTAAACTCAGTATTGCTTAATTATAATTGGTAATCTGCATAGGCTATATTTGACCTGTCAAATAATGTATAAAAGGCTTTTTTTCTTCTTCAATTAAGCTTTAATTTATCTGTGTGAAATCCTGGCCAACACGAAGGCAATGACAAACTTCCTAATGATTTCAAAGATCTTCTTCTTTGGAAGATACTTCCTGTTGACATTGCAGAGTGATAACTTTTTTTTAATCTTCCCTTTTTCTCGGAGATCTGTTGCGAGTCTTCACCGAATATATTAGACATCTCGTATTTTCTGAAGTCTTTTTGTATAAACTGTTTCAAGTCAACAGCTCTTTTTTTTTTAATTAAATGACTGTGCTTCTGGAACGAAATATTGCGGAACACTTTTGCAAATAGTAGAAGTGTACTTTTAAAAGCATGCTTGTAGAAGATACCTCCATAGTTTTGTTTGAACCAGTCAAATATTCAAATGGACTTTAGCCACATCGGAATTTTGGGTCTTGTTCATTTTGTGGCAATAAAGGTCATAAAAAAAATTAAGAATTTTAAAAATTACTCTTGTTGTAGGCAATCAGTTTCGAGCAAGTTACTTTCTGCAGCCTGAACTTACTCCATCGCAGTTGGCTTTCAAAGACTTGGTGTGGAACCCTGAAAAAAATACTGTGAGTATTACTGGTATGATGCTTTTGGTTTGAGAGAAATGACAGGATCTGTAGATGTCAGTTGCTAGCAACACTACATATTGGTGGGTAAATATTACTGTGAAACCAATGATAGATTTCGACGTCAATCCAGACTCCTTAGGCAGTAGATGTTATCACATCCTGCTCTCCAGTAGGCAAAAATTTGGTATAAATTGTCATGTTGGGTATCTCTTAAGAGTCACGTTTCACCATGTTCCTTCCCTGTGGTGGGTGACTAGTCTGAATTTTTAAACCGTGAACCTCTGCTAGGCACTGTGAAATCACCAATTTAATTTGTCTTCTTGCATTTTGGCTAACGATTATGTCTTGATTTGCACCATTTTTAGAATATTTCTTTCTTCTCAAACGTCGATAGGACCTTCTGTCTGTCGCACTAAAATATTTGTGGCGATCTCCTTAGAAGAGCGCTAAAGGCTTATAAAGAAATGTTGCTGCTGCTGCTAATGCTACACAAGCTTTATAGTTAGAAGAATCCAGCCTAGTGAACACTACAGTCTATCATCTCTGTAAATAAAAACAAACTTTTACCACATTCAGGAGGAGCCTGTAGATATAATCCTTCTTCTGCTGTCTGTATTTCAGATCTATCCTAGGCCAGCTCGAGTATCCCTGATTGTAACTCTGTGTAGCTGTAAAATGATTCCTCTCCCAGGAGTCAGCATACAGGTTCTCAGTAGACATGTTCGACTCTGTCTATTTGATGGCAATCGGGTAAGTTGTTTGGCTATCAAAAAAAGTCTTGAGGTGTGGATCTTTCAGGATCTGTCTCGCTCTGGTCCCTCTGGTAGCCAGCTCCTCCAGTTGTCTCACTCAGAGAGAGACAGACACCCACCCACCCACCCACACCCCAAAANCCACCCACCCACACCCAAAAAATAGGGGCCTCCCAAGCCGCTTAACTTCGATTTCTCTGGCTTGATACTCGCTTGCGATCACACACTGACGTACGTACCCTCACTCCCTCCAGCTGCAGTCACCACAGACATGCGGGCCCTGGCTAGCTGCTGGCACCTAGACATTCACACACACACATGCGTTCAGAATAGAGAGCCTGTTTACTCAGAAAAAATGGTTATAAGTGGAGTTTAATGAAAGAACAGGACAGACTGCACTGATCAGGCACTGGGCATGGCCAGACATGCATACTTATCCCTCTGTTTTCCCACCCTTGTTACTCCACAAAGCACCTTGATCCGTCCTTTTTGCTGCCTTTGCTTCCTCCCCTGAACATCCCATAGTAAGTCATGTGCAGTCCCAAAATGCTCTTCCCCTGCGTGCCACAGCGTCTCGTATCCCTGAGCAGCAACCCCTTTCAGTCTGCAAGGCGATCCAGAGAGCCACTCCTTTTGACTCACCGTGATGGGCATCACACCCGGCCCCTGGGCCGCCCTGGGAGGGGCTGGGGCGAGAGCTCCCGTCTTCCGAGCCCGTAATTTCGGTTCCCCCACCTGCCATTGTGCCTCCTTCCTGTTTGCGGAGATGAGCCTTTTCTGGGCTGATCTCTCTCCTGCGACGGGCCTGGGAGGAGCTGGGTGAGGGTCATGTTCAGATTTCCGCACCTGCAGGTTGTTCCTCTGCGCTCCTTTGTGCGTATGTGTAGAACAGCTTTTTATAACAGAATTTAACGCTGACAATCTGGTGGTTTTCTTCCTGCTGCACTGAGCGCTCTCGGGGGCAAAGGGACTGGTGTATGTGAAGCAAGGATGGTTGGAAAGGGCTCTGCGCCTTCAGAGAAAACTTCCCCTGTAGTCCTTTAAACTGAAACCATCTGATAAAGTTGAAGAGAAAGCGTAATTTTATCTTCTTGTGTGCAGTGCTGGATTAATCTGGGATAAGACTGCATTTTCTTAAAGCTGCGTTGCTTTCCAGAAAAACTAGTCTTAGCTTTTTTCACCACTGTCATGCTTTAGGTGCTGAGTAACATTCACACAGTGAGAGCTACGTGGCAACCGAAAAATCCTCAAACGTGGACCTTTTCTCCAAGGGTAGGTATCTCGCTCAGGAAGTGACGTAGCCAGTAACTATCTATTTACAGCTTCTTAATTTAGTGGCGTCTATTGCTTCTGGTATTTGGACTGAAATAAAACATACTGCAACCAAAACGAACATGCAGAAAAGACAAGACTTGCTGAAGTGCATGAATTCAAACTAAACTAAGTGTTTTAGCAAGTGGCGGGAGGGACTGGTGATCCGGCCGGTGGCACTGGTTAACTTTGAATTGCTATCAGGCGCACGCTACGTGGTGTTCATGGAGAGAGGAAGACGCTAGCCACTCTGCACGTGAGCTTTTGCTTTCATCTCATTAAAAAAAGAGCACATGCTTTGTCCCACGTTTCAGGTGCCGTGCAGGGCTACGCTCAGAGCAGCGGTCTTGTCATGTTTTACCCCAGTTGTTGCTGTGTTCTTGGAGGCAATTAAGTGCTTTTTGACATCTAAAGTTCTTTAATAGCTTGTCATCACACACACACAAAATACCTTGGTAATTGGCAAGATAAAGAATAAGGGGAGCAAGGTTTCACCTACAATTGGTTCTCTAATCATCATTTTCTTTTATATGTAATGGGATTGGGTCTGAGATCTTACCTGAACGAGTGACGCGTTTGACGGCCTTTAAAAATTCGCCTTTTTTCTAATAGGTACATTCACTTCTTTTTTCTTTCCCCTCCTCTCCATATTAGGTAACAGGCATTTTACCCAGCTTGCTGGATGGTGACTGTTTTGTCAGGTCCAACTCTCTGTCTTCAGACATTGGTCTATTATTTGAACTTGGCATCACTTATATTCGCAATGTAAGTGTATAAAGTTGCAGTATAAATCATTCCAAGCGCGTGCTTATTAAGTGAACCAGCTGTCCCATATTCAGTGTTAAGCTGCAGTATCCCAGCAGCGAACTGTGAGATCCAAATGGAAATTTAGCTGAACTTCTCCTAGCTTACTGTAAGATTGTCTTCCTTTTGGCTTCCGGGAGGGAGGAGAGAGATGTTGGTTTGGGAACTTTTCGTTCCAGTCAATATTTAGAGAATAAAAGACTTTCTGACTAGTGGACATGAACGTACCTTTACTTTCATTGAAATAATTTCTGTTAGTCTGCCAAAGATCTCATGTAATTTGATCGCAAAGGACCAATTCTCTCTTCGCTCCTGCGTTGTTTTTCTATCTTTGTGATTTGTTTCAATCTACCATGCTATATAGTTTAGAAACTAAAAATTTAACTGGTTCCTAGCTGCAACTGATACATATATATCCTAGCCATCTAGGATATGCTTCTGAAAAGTACAATGGGTAGTGACACAATAGATGGTAAAGCCCGTAAGAACTACTCTAATAGAAGGCGGATGCATGCAGGAGCATAAGAAGCCCCAATATTTGGAGGATACGGCGGCTTTTCGGAACAGGTCACTGTTCTGAAAGATCTCAGCCACGCTGCCTACAAGACTGACTCGAGTCTTGCTGCCTCTTTCTGAACACTTACGTTTTCATTACGGTCACAGTCTTCCTCAGGTGAATCTTGGCAATCAAGTAAATTGGGGGTGAAAGATGAAAAGTGGGGTAGCCACGACGGCTTGCAAGCGGAGTATTAAATGGTGGGCAACAGAATGTTGAAAACACGGATAGAGAAGTTGCAAAGGGGACTATTTTCTCTTTCACTAACACCTGTATGAACTTAGGGTGCAAGAGTGCAGTGCCTGTGGAGATGCGGAGGAGAGACATGCTGGTAGCGTGGTGGGGATGCAGAACTGTTGTGCAGGGAGATAAGTGGAGTGTACATCCGTAGGGAACCGGACTATGTAAGTCCTGGTGAAGAACAGCATGCTGGCACGCAATGGTTCACAGAGACCTAATGGAGCGCAACGGCCTTCCTCATGCTCATTGGAGTAGTCAAGATTATGCAAGAGTAAGTTTACCTGAAGGCTGGAGTGTTTACAAGTTCCTACCTGTTATTAGTGCTTTTGGGGTCTGGAAACAGGTGGGCTGGCACGCCGGATCAGCTCCCTCTCCCAGGCACTGCCTCTGGTACTATGAAGAAAGCCTTCCCACGCACAGGGTCACTGGCTTGGAAACTGTTGACTCTGGAATCAGATGGGTACATCCTCTGGTTATACTTTTTCTCTCCTTTCTGTCCTGCATTCTTGAGTATCAGTGCAGGTTTAGGGATTTTTACCTTTGTATCTGTGCATTTCTTCCTTTTCAGGAGCTTGATATACTTAGGTTTCCCTTCAATGTGCTTTAAAAATCCTTGTCTCCTAAATACGTTCGTGGATGATCAACTTCAGCATAACTGTGTGTGCTGTTCGGTAGAACATCTTCAAGCACCTGTGAATGTGACATAGTCAATGTTTGCTTACCACAAATCCGGGGCTTTTACCGTTTTTATGTGATTATTCTAAATAATTGTTTGTGATTCACTTACTCGTTCTGGTTTAGCTGCTCAAGTTAGTTATGTTTCTCTTTTTTTCTAGTCAACAGGTGAAAGAGGAGAGCTAAGCTGTGGCTGGGCATTTCTGAAGCTTTTTACCTCTAATGGAATGCCTGTTCCATCCAAGTAAGTTTACTATGTTTTCCTTCTCTCTCTCTCTTTCTCTCTCTGTATTTACATATCTATCTATATACATACATTTTGGGCTAGGGGTAAAGTTTGTATTTCATACTTACACACTGACAGGGGCAGGCATAATCCAGGTTGTACAGGGTCTTTCAGTGAGAATGCTGGTCCTGCTTCCACACCCAGTGTATGTTCTACTAAGTTTGTGTGGGGAAAAATGCTCCCTGGACCCAACATTCAGGTTTGAAATATTGCGAGTTAATGTGTTTAAAAATATTCTTCAGTGGAATTTTAAAACTATGGAAGTGTCTTAGTTAATAGGGAGTTATTAAGAGTTCTGTTTATATGAAGTAGACTCACTGCCTAAATTGAAGGTGATTCTGGCTCTTCTTTGTGTGCACTTTGCTGTATATCCCTTTCCCATGTAAAAAGCAGGAGATTGGTTTCTCAGACTTGGAAGCAGGTAAGGGTTTCTAAGACTTGGAAGCAGGTAGGAGTTGTTGTCAATGAATCTCTTACCATTCACTTGGAGAGTATGAATAAGCTTATATTTTGCACCTGATTTATGATTAGTCGATGGGTCCAACCATCTTAAAGAATAATAAAATGTACATATTTCTGTTTTAGTAAATGTAGGAAAGCTTTCTCTTAATTTACAGAAGTGATTCATTGTAGATCAGGCTTGCAATGCTTGTTTTTTACCAAAGATATAGAGATACGTATGTGTATTCTGAATAGATTTGGATTACAGAGCAAAAAAAAACCCACGGGAGACTTCTACTGTTCTGTAAGTCCCTAAATCTGCTCTCTAACATTGTTTTTCTGTTCCATTAACGATGGTATCTAGAGAGTGAAATTGCATGATTGCTTCAACTGTGTCTTACTCTTGACAGAACTGCGATTACATTATTCTTCAACATTTTAAATCGTCCATATCTGAAATGTGATACTTAAGCGATGATTCCTCAAAAACATTTTAGTGAAACAGTTGCTAAATTTCATGTAAGAGAAATACTGGGGTCACGTGGAGGAGAATCAGTGTTGCTAATTTCTTTTAAAATAATTAACTAGTTTCCCAATGTAATACAAGTTTCAAATTTATCATTTGAGGTTTGGTTACTTAATAATTATGTGTAGTCATTTCATACAAAATACTAGTCATAGCCTCAAGCACCGTGGCGGCTTTTGTTTGAGATAACAGGTTTCTTTCTTTCTTTCTTTCTTTCTTTCTTTCTCAGAGAGTGATTGTGAGAACATGTATCCTTACATCTTCTTATTTTAACTATGCTACTCTTCTTTCACAGGATGTATGAGCTGCTATTAAATGGCGGTACTCCCTATGAGAGAGGCGTTGAGGTTGACCCATCGATATCAAGAAGAGGTGTGTTTTCCCCTAAACATTATAGAAATGAAACGATACAAGAAGTGCCATACCTGTTTTACAACACGCAGTGCTCAGCCGGGGCTGTCATTAACGTGCAGTCACCACCGCCTGGTTTTGTTCTGTGCGTTCTCATTTTGCATAAGAGCGAGTTGATTGTTAGGGCTGGGGGGGATTCAGAACTGTCTGCCAGTGCCAGCTTCTGTAATTTCCAGTGTCTGCAGGATGAGGATTATTTCTGATAAACGTATTCAATTATTTCTTTAACTGCACTTCACGCTTCTTGGCTGTGGGGTGATGGTACAAGGCTCAGCAGTTACACTGGTCTAAAGCGTTCCCGAGCCAGGCTGTTCAAGTCACATGCCATCAATCCCGTATCGCATTACGCACAAGCTCCACACGCGCGTAAATATGCTGCAGAACACCCGCACTGGCTCTTCCCCACGGGGTCGAATCACGCTTCACCAAGAGTTGGTTCAGACCATAGACCACTTGTCTTTTAAGTAAGGGTGGCCGTGGCTTTCCTCTGGAAGCTGTAATAGCCTCCATCTGCCAGTCACACATGCTACGAGCTACAGGCGGCCTTTACCTTTTGGCTTTGGACACTTCTTCCGCATCGCTCTGCGCATATGGTGAACCCCCCGTCCTAGAGAGAGGTAATAGCTTATGTTAGACCAAACGGTGATACAGCTGCTATGCTGATACATTTTTCAGACGTTCAGCTCCTCCTGGTTTTTAGACCATCCTTAAACCATTAGTTTTAGCAAAACATCTCTTGCCAAATTTAAATGTCCATTCTTGCAATATAATTCTTAATATTCTTTCAAAGTGATGGATTTCATATTGGGTATTTATTTCTTAAGCAGGCAGTGGCGTTTTTCATCAGTTTATAATGCTCAAGAAACAGCCTGTGCTTGTAGTGAAACTGAGGTCATTAAGCGCGCCGTCAAAAGACATCCTGAAGTAAGTACTTGTGTGTGCTGCCATAAAATGAGAAAGTATTTCAGATAGCCTAGAATGGTTCCAGAGACCTAAAGTGGTCCCCTTCCCTCGAACGCTGGCTACGGAAAAATCCGAGGGTCGCATCACCTGCGTATTGTAATTGATCTCCGTTTGACACTTAGAGCTCTTTTGTGGAAAACAAATGAGAAGTCTTTTAAGCTTAGATAAGATTGAAAACTGCAACAGCAAGAGTCTGGCTGTTACAGCTGTATCGATGTGCACCTTCAAAAGTTGTAACAGTCAGGGAGATGCTAACATGAGCTACTAATAATCTCCGTGAAACTGTGATTGCTCTCGAGTTTTGGTGAAAGGTGCTTTGCGGGAGCAGTTTTGAATAAAAAACTCAACTGTATGTTCTTTATTTTCCCAATAGTTTGCTACCAGAAACGTTAATTGGCAGTATGTGCTACATCCACCTCTTGATATTTTATCGACAAATACTTGGTGATGCACTCCTGAAAGACAGAATAAGCATGCAAAGCACAGGTAAGAATTGCTGTTGTGGAGAAAAACTCACTAATGGAGAGCGTGTTGGAGAAAGATCAGGTTCCTAAAGAGAATAACTCTCTCCAGAGTCTCTGTTTTGTAAGAGAAAGCGGGGATCTGCAGGAATGACCCTCACCGATACAGGTACTTGTGGAATTTTGTTCCCTGGTAGCGTTGGCATTGACTGACCACCTCACAAGGTTAGGAAGTCACGCTCCCTGTGTAGAGGATTTCAGTGATTTAAACTGGCAGTCTGCAGATGTTGTGGGGACAAAAAGAAAGCTGTTGTCCCCGTTGAGAGAAGAGAACAGCCTCTTGCTGTGAATACCGCCACTCGGTGTGTTTGCATTTCAAACTAGTAATATTTCAACTCGCAGCTAATGTGTTGCCCTGTTTGACATCAGTGCACGTAACAGAAGGCAAACCCCACAAGAATAGTTTTGTTTTCTATGAAGTATGAATGAAATGCTTTCAGTGAAATTCTCATTTTAAAAAAAGCCTATGCGGGCTAGGTAAAGGGTTATTTCTAAATAAATAAGTAAATAAAGGTAAAGGGTTATTTGGAAGAGAAATGTTTCCTTTTCACCACCCGTGCAACAAGGGATTAGACATGCACACAGGTTTACTCAGTCATTTCTGGTGTATGCATCTTCTCATGAGTTATAGAAGAGATTAGGCAGATGTTTCTGTCATTGAGGCTAAGTCATCCTCCTTTTTTTTTAATTATTATTTACTTATTGGCTAATGCAGCGGGGAGAGACAGGAGTGGAAGAATTCTGGTTTTAGAACTCAGTGTCTTGCTCTGATTTTGCAGCTCTGTATCTTATTCCTCCCACGTCTTTCCTGCCAACAGGACTGTAATAGTTACCAGTCTGCTCCATTTTAAAATCAGTTTGAAATATGGGAGAATCACATTTCTTAACGGTACTACTACAGGTGAATGTATATTGGTACTGCAAAGTGATTTCCTTGCGTTTTCTCTCGGCTCTTCTCCAGACTGAATTATTTATGTTCCTATGGCAAATAAATCTGTTTGTGCACTTACCCACATTTTAAACTTACAATCTTTAGCCATATTTAGGCATCTGATTTACGGGTTCATCTTTCAAAGGTGCTTAACTTCCTGCCTGATTTTCTTGAACATTTAATATACATTCTGAGCATACTGATTTCAGTATCTGAAAGTCAGACCACTTAATAAATTAATGCTTTATTTAATAAACTTAGCACAGAGAAACTGAAAATGCTAAGTTTTTGAAGGCCAGTTGAGAACTGCCACACTTACTTGATTTGATCTTTATAATGTAGGATGATAGATCAGGCTGATGACCTCTCCTGGAGTTAAATTGCATCCACTTGGATTCGGACTTCATTTGAAGTGGTTTGAAGGCTTTACCCCAGCATTTCAGAAGTTGTTCTGGTAGCCGTTTTCTACTTCTTTTCTGGTGTAACAAAAGAAGATTTATTTTAAAATCAACTATCACTTTGGAAATAGGCAACTTAAAATGTCTGTTGTATTTCACAAAAGCGATCTCAGTTCTGGCCTGCTTCCTTGAAATGTTTTGTTATTAGTAAATGGTTAGTGTTTACTAAACTTTCCATCAACATGAAGAAACAAATGCATGTTAAATATTTTAAAATCCCAAGAAAATACCCCAACCAGAATTCCTCTACATGTCATTATAGCGCTCTTGTCACCTTACCCACCATCTCATTAGCTACAATGCTGACAGGACCCCTGCGCCACTGATGTGCTGTGCTTTGTAACGGAGAGCTTCGATTCCTGCCAGTCCCGGGGCGGCAGCCCTGCCCTGCCCGAGTTTGAGAGCCGGCCTCTTCAGCTCAAACAGGAGACCCAGCTATTACCCGCTAGCTAACCCGAAAGGCACGCAGCAGACCCGTGCAGTTTGGTGATGTGCCCCATTTGCTAAATTTCCTACGCCTCTTGTTACCCGGTTGTCTTAAAACCACACGCAACACAAGCCAGACTGAGATAGAATGAAGGTGTGTTTATTCATAACATCCAAATCGGGCGGCACAGTTTCAGATGTTTATAAAAAAAGACAGGTGCAGAAATGAGGAAAAACACCTCAGTCTTCCCCTCGGTTAAATCTGTAACTTCTCTTGCTTGCTGGCTTTTCCTAATAAGCCAGCAATCGTGTTTCGTGTGTCTCTCCTCTCTCAAGTTAACTTGTCTCTTAGCCCCTGAGAGTTTGCTACAGTCAGAGAGTGCAGTTGTTAGAGAGCTTTTCTACTTTCCCTG
The DNA here is from genome assembly GCA_013400535.1 of Scopus umbretta. NCBI lineage: Eukaryota > Metazoa > Chordata > Aves > Pelecaniformes > Scopidae > Scopus > Scopus umbretta. The sequence continues at coordinate 23,993 of VZTL01037422.1, read as the reverse complement.
CTGCTCTGGAGTACTATTACAGCTCATTTCCCCTTTGAAATATTCCGAGGGGAAGGGATCTGTTGAATACCTTGATGTGTTGATACCTTAAAAAACATCCTGTTTCCTTCTCAGCCTTGAATGTGTTTGTTTTACGTTTCAGAATTAATCTGCAATCCTATTTTAGCAACTTTCCCTCAACTCATGGATCAGCCAGACCTGATGGATGCACTTCGGGTATGTTATCTACGCAGCGCTCAATTACATCTGATGCGTTAGGATTTCTAGATAGTTTGCAAAATTTGAGCTTTTTTTTTGATCCTGTGAAAAGATAAATGGAAGAGCCAAACAGCAGAAAAGTTACAACTGTTTCGAGGACATGCAGCTCTCTTGTGCTTCCGTGCCTTCAAAATTCGAAGAGAGTGCTTGAGTATATTCAGAAGGATGCAAAGACATAAATGGGCTAGTTTGAGCACTGCTAGCCACGCAGCCACAGCAGGAGAGTGCTCGGGTGGATTAGCTGTCTGTATGGTTCTGCTTTCATGACAGGTAGGAGCTGATTTAGCTTCTGACTGGCAGTTACAGGACAGCGCTTGCCACATTTACGCTGCAGTCCCCCGCAGGTGTCCTAGTACCAAGGCAACAACAGCCGAGTTATTTCTGCCCGAAGGACACTACTGTTAGAAGCTGCCAGCCTTTGGGGTTAGGCTGCATTTCTCCATGCTTGTAGGGTGGAAAAAAAAAAAATCAGCCTCAGTTGTGACGGATTTTTCTGAAAAGTGGGTCCCCTTGATTTCATTTATATGGCTCTGAGAGTTTCAAATCTCCAAATCCTCACATCTGTAAAATGCGGTGGAATGGCTGTTTGCTTAAATCAACTAAACTAGCACAAGGGAGGAACGGGGAGTGTGCGGGAAGCGGGACTGGAACAGGAGCTTAAACTGTGGTGGGATTGCAGCTGAAAATGGAATTGCTTTAGATCTCCAGCATCTCAGTCTGATTTTACATTTCATTTCATTTTAGAGTGCTTGGGCAGATAGAGAAAAAACGTTGAAGAGATCAGAGAAGGTAATAAGCTTCAGGGTTTTTTTTTTAAATATATTCAGTCTAATTTGAACTAGAAGCTTTCTGTCAGTGTTATTGGTCGTTAACATTTCCTCTCACTATACATTTATTTAGAAAATGCAGATGCGCTAAATGCAGTTCTTAACATTTCTTACCCGTATTTATAACAGTAAACCAGGAGAAGGAGGACTGTGAAATTAACCTGTAACTTTTTGTCTCAGTGTCTATATGCTTGTTAGTGGGGAAGCTCTTATAGCTTCATACCCAATGTGTGGCTCCCTTTCATGATGTGCTTCCAATACTTGACTGCTAAAAGCTTCCCACTGGTACAAAAGGGGCTGCGTATGTCCACAAAAGAAGCTTTCCTCCTCCAACCTCTTAGCTCCAGTCCTCCCACAGTCTGCCTGGAAAAAGGCCCCCCAGATTCTGCAAATCTCCCTACCTCAGACAGCTGTAATCTCCCATTTTGGCATGTAGACAGCTGGAGAAGAAGCGAGTTGGCCGTGTCACCAGGCTTACCTGTACCTTGTCCTACCTCCTGCCCCCTGGAGAAAGAGAAGCTGTAGGTAACTGAACGAGAAAGGAATTGGTTCTTGATCCAAGACACTTTGCTTGGCAGCAGCAGCAGGGTATTTCATTCATCGTGCATGCTACCGAGTAGATACACAAGGAGGCCTCCCCATTTATGCAAACAAAACAAAATGCTGTTGAGTCAAAATTGCTTTTTCAAGGCCTTTCATCCAAAATGAAAGCTGATCTGCTCAAAGAATTCGTAACTCCTCTGTATCCCAGAACCATCCAGTTTTACCTGATTTGTCATGTGCCACTCCCACAGTAGGATTGCTGCCTGGCGAATTCTTACTCCTTCTTGCACGGTTGTGTGACGCTTAGCTGCTAAATCTCCTGCTGAGGCGTGATCTGTTCTATGCCAGTCAGAGCGCTCAGGTTTCTGGAACTCTTCTGGAAGGGTCTCGGTGGTCAATGAGTTTTCCAGGAGGCAGCGCTCTCTGTGTGACCTTGCACGAAGGGGTTTGCTCGTGTGCACGTGGAAGATGAGGCGCACAAATCTAGTCTACTTAAAAGCGGTCGGGATCTTTCGATGTTTGATAATCGACCAAGGTGATTCTTAGTCTCTGGGTTTGCAAACTGGTCTTTACAGGGGAGGGCATAATTCTCGCCACACACAGAACGTCCCGTCAAAGTGTGAAATAACAGTACTTACGGCGTGGCCTTACCTCCTGCTAAGAGCCACATGCTGCGAGGAGCGTGGGATTGTTGCAACTCTCCGCCTAGGGCAGCAGAGACACGAGTGGAGTTTGGGCTCCCAAGGCAGGGAGGATGTGGCACTTCCCTGGCGGCCACGGCAGTCTCAGTCGGAACCTGCAGAGGCTGTGGGGAACGGTTCTCACACGCGGCTGGTTTTAGGAAGAAATACCCTGTGAGCAAAGGGCTCTCGGCGACCGTTGTAGATTGCTGTTCTGTGGTAACACCGTCAGGGTTTGGCTGGATATCGCTGCTCTTTGTCATTTGGAAAAGTAGGTGGGTCGGAGAGCAGATTTGTTGATCTATAGTTTATAGAGTGTAGTTCTTGGGGGTGAGTTTGAGGCTCCTCCGAGCTAACCGATGTTTGTTTAGGAAAGTCAAATCTCTTCCCGTTGTTATCCTGGGAGCCGGGGGTTAGTTGAATGTTTTCTTGTCTGTTTTTTCCTGTGTACAACACTTCTGTAGAAGTGTTCGGCAACACCGCGTATTTGCACTGAAGTATTTTCAAAAACTCTTCTCTGCAGAGAGATCGAGAATTTCTGAAGTCCCTGTTTGTCCTGGTGTACCACGACTCTGTCTTCCCTCTCCTCCACTCCACCTTCCTCCCCGACTACAAGTGGGCTGAGGAAGAGTCTGAAGCGTCCCGCTGGAAGGCAATTGCTGACTTTTTGAAAAAGAGCCGAGAGAATGACGGCGCACTTCAGTACCTGCTGTCATCAGAAAACACTCACAAAGCCTTTGACATCTCAGAGCTGGCTTACGATTTCTTAGGAGAAGCGAGGGAAAGCAATCCGGGCGTATGAATGGATTACAGAAGAACAATTCAGGCTATATAAGAATGGGGTAACAATATAAATAAATTCTTACCAAAGAGAAACTGTGTAATATCTGAATTGTCATGAAAATTTTAACGTGTTTAACACTATCATTTTGAGAGACTAAAATTATTTTATCAGTTTAACTAACAGAATTACATTTTAACTTTTTGACTTTGCAACGTTAGACAAGGCTGTGGTTGTCTGTTGCTACACGTACCTGCGGTAGCCATGTCAAGTGTCGTATTTTGCCTAAGCTGAGCAAATGCTGAGGCAGCACTTTTCTCCTCTCATGCAGCTTCCAATTAATTTCCAGTTTTGTTTTAATTAGGATGAACAAAAGACTCTGTGTCACAGTACCCCAGTAGACTGGTAACAGGCAAGGAAAACAGCAACGATCTTTAAGAATGCTGCTGAGCAAGGCCAGCCAGGTTAGGGGGAAAAAAAAAATCATCTCTTGCCCAATCAGCGGAGAGCAGGTTGCTCTGTATTTAGACTGTTTTACTGTTTTGCTTTCCCACTCAGGAAAAGGTTGGGTTTCGCAGGAATTCATTCGCAGGAATGCGCTTGACCCACCTAATACAAATAAAAGCTGGTGAGAATTCGGGGCATGCTGTGTTTCCCCTGTGCGGGGCCATGCCATACGGTAGCTCCCTCCGTGCTGACTTTCTAGGGCAGGCTAATGAGCTGCGGGGGGTTCCTCAGCGGACCAGGGTGTTAAAGGCTTCTGTTCCCCCAGCAGTTTGTAACCACAGGCCGTATGCGCTGCCCGCTCCCAGTGGGAAGTTATTAATCTGATTTCTCTTTTGTGCTGGAGTCTCTGGATGCTTTCTGCATGGTGATGGCTACGTTGCCACCGTGTCTGACGAGGTAGGCAGGCACCGAGTCCCATGTGGATTTAAGTCCGAGCCTGACACTAGTTTTGTCTGGTGCGAGATGTTTTAAAACAAGATCTTTCAAAGACCAGAGCACACTGCATGGAGCCTAGATGCTGCTATACAGAAAACAAAATGTTTGATTTGAGTTATCAATCCTTTTGCAGGGCTAGATGCTGAAGTTATATGAGCCACTGACAGCATTTGTAAACTGCAGCCTCCAGAAATGCCACAAAGCACTTCCCCCTGGCCCAGGAGGGGCTCAGACAATTAGAAAACATCATGGATTTGATCTTTATATTGCACAAGAGCTTGGCATAGAAGCCAATTTCCTAAGCAATCACTTGGGTCTCCTAACAGAGAGATATGGTATCTTACTAGGGTCTCGTCCTCCTCCTGCTGCAGAGCATTGCCTGAGTTAAAGAGGACAGAATGACTTCAGCAGGCCATGAGGCAGAGATGCCACCTTCGGCCTCTCATCCCACCAGTTATTGGTGAGCTACGGCGTGAGGGAGTCTCCTCTGGAAAAAACAGCGTGGGCTTGTCGAATCCAAAGCACATCTGCCAGGAGGGAGAAATCAAAGGTGTCCTGGTAGCTGTCCTTCAGACCTTTCTGGGCACTTAGGAGCACGCGGGCAAACCCCCCCCCCCGGTCTTTTACCAGCGTGTTGAGCTGTCCGTAAAAAATGTTTGGCTGCAAGTTTTCGAAGGCTGGATGTGCCCCGGTGGGTGTGGGGGAGTCTTACGTGAACACAGAGCAGAAACCTGAACAGAAAGGGGAGGAGGCAACAACGCTGGAAGCAAAAATATTTCAGGCTTGAAAGTGTGCCAAGGACAAAAATTGATTACAGGAAACATTCCTGCCCCGGCGTGGTGGAGGATTTTTTTCTTTCCCCTCTCGTTAAAGACCTTGAATTGATTGTGTGCCAGTGGCGGGACCGGGGTCCCGTTGCTCTCCGGCCCCAGTGTTGCCAGCAGGGTGTGGGAAGCCAGCCGCAATAACCGGAGGGCTGCCCTGCCGAGGGCTCCTTCAGCTGGAGGAAGCGGCGTGGTGCCAGCCCGGGCTGGTTTCTGTGATTACGTCCCTGCGGGTGTGTCGGTTAAAAGCCCGCAGGGGAGCGGTGCGACGCAGGCAAACGTGAGCGGAGCCGAGCCGGACCGGTCGTGGCATCAGCTGAGAAGAGATGGCCTCGGTGTGTCCCCCTGCGACCTCCACGCAGCCCGCCTTGCCCTCCGGACCCGCCGTCTTCAAAACCGTCCCCTACGCATTCATACTACCGGAGATAGTGAGTATGCCGAGCTTTGCTGCGTTACAGCACCTCACTAACGGCTCTAGCAAATCTAAAAGTCAGGGAGCAGCCCCCAAAACGATCCCGACGACAGCGTTAGTGGGAGGTAACATCTTTTCTTTTAGCTTACACTGAATGTACAAAGGTGGTCTTCATGATGTGGTTTTTTGGAACAGCTTGAGGACAGGATACGCTCCAGCTCCATCCCAGAGCCCGTGCGAGGGTTGCTGGCTGCCGTGGGGCTGGGAGAGGCTGAAGAGCTGCTGGCGCCTCCAGGGCAGAAGCAACTCCTGCTATTGCATAGAAATTGCTTGAAAAATCAAGAGAATTTTCTTCTTTGTATTAAGTCTTTCCAAGGGCTTGAAGGCAGTTGGGTGTCTCGTAACCTGTGACATTCCATGAATCTTTCAATTGCTTCTGGGTCCAGAGGGCATCCAGTGGGACTGGCCGAGATAACCGCCGCTGTACTTTGACACACGACACAGCGCTGGCGACGCACACCAGCCATGTTCCACAGGCGCAACTGCTGTGGCTGGGATTTGCAGCGAGCTGCCTGGGCCGCCGCACGCGGCTCCCCGCTGCAAATCTGGGGGTTTCATCCACTGGAGCCGGAGCAGCACGAGCTTATCCAAATAATGCCGCGTGCCATTTGCGCACAGCAAATATTTTAGGTGGATCCAGAGTGAGCAACTCGCTTTGGGCTGGTGCGTGGAGTCAGGAGGAGACTTCCTCATGCTGTGATTTCAAGCCCAGGAGACAAATGAGCGGGCAGGGCTGGGCTGATGTGGCTCTTCACCTTTCCCAGATTAAAGCACTTTTTCTGGCTTCTCCACCAAAGCCCTTGGGGTGAGATGTTTCCTTGCATCATGCAAACCTGCAAACCTTTCCCTTTTGTAAGAAACTTTTTGAAGTATTTCCCAAGCGCATTCAGGGATACTCGTGCCAGCTTGCGGTGCTGCTGTCATGCCAGGATGCTCCGGGAGGCTGGTCCGCACTGCCTGAAGACACAGGGTTTTCCCAGGGCTGCTGGGGCCAGCCTGGGAGGGACTCAGGGAGGAGAAGGGGCTTTCCCCATCCCACGCTCATCAGAGGTGCCTGTGTTTGTCCCCAACAGCTCTGCGGGACCTGGGTGTGGATCCTCGTCGCTGCTACCTCTGTCTCCTTCCCGCTGCTGCAGGGATGGGTGATGTACGTGTCCCTCAGCTCCTGCCTCATCTCCCTGCTGCTCCTCTTAATCTACCTCTTCGGCTTTCACAAAAACAGCGAGAACTGGAAAGTGCTGGTAAGGAGGGGCGGGGACACCGGCAGATGTTGGCAGCAGCAGTGTAGGCACAAGACCACTGTGGCTGGCGATGGGTTACCCAGCCAGCTGCCGGCCCTCCTGCAAACGAGCAGCCCTTTTCCTCCTTTTGCCTTGACTGGAAACGCCGAGGGAAGCTGTGCTATGCTGTGGGTGCTGCGTGGGCACAGGGGAGGGTTCAGCATGGTACAAGGGTTCGGTCCCAGCCCCCGTCTGGGAGCGTGTCCCGTTCGAGCACTCGCACGTGCAAAGGATGGACCCCATCCTCAGGGTGAATCAGAGGAGGACAGTCCCGGGCAGGCTTTGATCCTCGCCGCTCCCTCGTTTTGCAGGACAGTTTGTACCACGGCGCCACGGCCATTCTGTACATGAGCGCTGCTGTCTTGCAAGCCAACGCGACCATCAACTCTGAGTTCAGCCCCAACTCGCCGCTTTACTACCAGCTCAACAGCGCCGCGTCGGTGAGTTGGTCCAGAAAACCCCAGGCAGGCCGGAGCACCCACAGTTCCCGTTGGGGAGATGCAAAAGCAAATATTAAGGTCACAGCAGAGCCATCCCAAGCCCAGCAGTTTCACGCTGGTCAGAGCTTCAGCTCCTCGTCTCTGTTGCATCAGACAGCCAGCGTGGGCTTCTCGGGGTCCAGCAGCTGATGGACAGCCTTGTGCGGCTGCCTCCTGGGAAATGTGGGGGGCTTTGCCTCTCTGAGGCTGGAGAGAGGTGTAGGCTGGGAGGTTTCCCCAGGTCGAGAGCACCGAGAGAAGATGGGATTAGACGCTCCCAGCTGACCCCAGCTTTTGCTCTTCTTCCTCTCGTGCAGTTCTTCGCCTTCATCACGACCTTCCTGTACATCCTCCACGCCTTCAGCATCTACTACCAGTGAGCCTGCCAGCGCCGGCTTCGCCTCTGCAGGAGGAGGGCTTTCCCAGCACGAGGGATGCAGCTGTCCTCCACCAAGGTGTCCCTGCCCCAGCCCTGTCACCCACCCCGCGGGACGGCGGTTGCTTTCTCATTTCATTGAAGGAAGGTTTTTTTTGTACGGCGGTGTCGCGTCTGCGTGCTTTTGGGGACGCTTTGTGCCTTGCCCATGGGCTACGCGAGGGGAGGGACCGGGCGCAGGCTCCGAGCCAGCCTCCCACTCCAACGTTCCGCCAAATAGAGACAACCAAGGAAAGGGAGGGGAAAAAAACCAAAAGAAAAAGAAAAAAAAAGAAAAATCACTGTTCCTTCAGCAAAAAAATTCCTTTCTTATATTATTTTGCTATTTCTGGTTCAGCTAGATCGCTCCCCAACACATTAATTCATAACAATAATACAATATTGTGTTCCTTGACTTTCAGATAATCTGGTATATGCAGTACTTGGAATAAAGCGTCTCCTAACAGTGCCTGACCAAATAGATTTTGAGCACTATATAAGCTATGTTCATTGAACAAGCTGATTGTAAGAGTTAAAATTTTCCTTTCAAAAACCAGAAAATGTTCACAGACTTGGAAAGCTACAACAGACTTTTTAAACAAATAAATCATGGAACTTTTAACAACCTTGTAGATATAGTATAAAACTGCAGCATGAAAATACTTATTACTACAGTTATTTACAGTTGTTGTTTCCCGGCGTTTGCTAATTGCCATTACAAAATGTGCAGTGGCAGAGTTCAGTCACTGGCAGCGCCATCACCTGACACTGGCGGTACAGGCGTCCCTCCTCTCTGCATCTTCAGCGCTGGAGTGACTGGTAGAGGGAGCTCCCCCCTCCTCCTTCTGCTGCCCCAGATAATCCTCCGCTTCTGGGATAGCGTTGACACGCAGTACATCTAAGTAGAGAAGGTAGTCCTGGAGACAAGCTGGCAAGGGCAATTCCCGGATAAAGCGGTCCGATCGGAGGCGTTCACTTGTTAAAATGGACCGGATCTCAAGACGACAAAGGTGAGACAGGGAAGGAATGAGAGCTGAAAAATTAAAAAGCAAGTCAAACGCTGAATGGGACACCTGTTGGGATTGCATCGCTTGCCTACGGCTACCTGGTTTAGCTGGATCCCATCTGAACCCCCCAGTCTCTGGCAGATAACAAAGCAGAGTTCTCGATAGTGAAGGGCTGTTGCCTGCTAGAATCAGCATTTTTGGAATTTCCCTATGGGAGCTAGAAAAGTTACCTTAAACTTCTAGAAACAAAGTACCATTTTATCCTTAATCAGACAGTTTCACCTAACCAGCCTAGAACAGCTACCTGGCTTGGGAAGAGAGAGGCTCATGCCATCTTACAAGAAATGAAAAATTAAGTCAAGAAGTAAATCCAGCAACAAAATAACACAAAGGAAAACACTTTTAGGATAAGTGTGAAATGATAGCATGACTCAGTTGGCATATGATGCCAAATGTTGTAACACGCCGCTAAGTATCTTGACTTAGGACAACCGCTGTGCCAAGAGATACACAAACATGTCTGCGAACGTACATTCGCTCGAACACAAACTTCCACGTGGTAGATCAACTTATCCCAATACAGAACTCCAGAGCCTCCAAACTCTCCTAGAGTGGCTTCTCCATTTATTTGATTCACAAGGAATCTGTAATATTAACTGCAATCATTTCAGCACAGAAGGGTAAGTACGGCAGGCGTGTAACTCAACGGAGCCATACATTTTGCAAGCCTTCAGCTGGAGGTGCAAACACCAGTTCTCCAACTTTTCCGCACGATCCCTTCGGTTTTGATTTCTTACGCTCACTCGCATGGCCAGCTTATCTCAGTTCAAGTGCTTGCTATTTCTCAAGCGGGGAAGCCTGCCTCTCAGCACAGCAGCTGGCCTGCTTGCCTGGACTGCTCTTGGCTGAAAGAAGGAAAAAGTAAAAACTTTCAAACTTCCACCTCCCCCAGCTTTTTCCTCTCTGCTTTCTCTCTTCAGCTTTAGTTACTGGATGCTCTTAAAGCACAAAGATATTTACTAATAGCAAAGGAAACAAAGAACGAACTTCTACATTTCCCCAAATAAAACCTTTTTTTTTTTTAAAAAAAAAAAACTCCCAAAAGTTATCCTAATTAGCCTCAAATATTCCAAAGGAAGTATTATTTAATAACATTATCACTTAGGCATTTTAAAAATTATTACACATCTTTATAAAGGAGACATTTTAAAGAAGAAGTTGCTTTGAAATGAGTCACTAACAGAGACATCTGAGTGCAGTTTTTCAGCACGTAATGCATAGATCACAGTGCACAACCTGTATGTTAAAGCTGCCTTTCTGAAGGGTGAATGCAGTGAGCACTAGTGTTTTCCTGGACAATCAGTTACTGAATCTTTTCTGGCTGACCACATTTAGATTACAGGAGTGACAATGAACAGCTAGATTTCTACGCATTTAAGATGATGATTTATACGGTTTGATTTTAATTACTGTCAAATGCTTACAGAACAGGATAGACACTTCAGTGGAACATAATAGCAGGGGGATATTGTCCAGAAAATATAACCAAATGATGTCGATCATCTTCCCTTAAATGTCCCAAGAGGCTGAACATGTCGTTTCAGGAAGGTGTGATGCTAATTTACAGTCACTACCCGTATTTTATAGCACATGCATTAATCTGAAGTGGACAAGACAGCCTAAACTGAGAATACCTACATGAAATATGCTAACTATAAATGGGACAATGTAACGAGTAAAATTCATTCTTTTGCTTGGCTGGTGGTTTCGGCTAACTGCTATTTCTGCTCCCCAGTTTCTGGACAAGCAGTAACTCTCGACTACTGAACCTTCTTTGCCATCGTGCATTAGCACAGAGAGCTGCTTCCCGCTTACGGCCTGGACGCTGACATATGCAGGGACTTGTTCCCCCCCCCAACTGTATTGCTTACCAAAATGGCTCTTGGGAGTCCAAGGGAACTTCTCTTTGTAGTCTGAAAGGTCTTGCTCTACAGCTGGAGGAAGTCTCTTCCAGTTTGTGAACTCCAGGATGAAATTAAGGGCACTCTCGCTCACAGAGAAAATCCTGCATAACAAAAACTCCCATAAAATATCATTTCACACAATGGCATAAATATAATAATGGCAACAATGCACAGAAAGCTTTACTATTTTCAAATCCTTAACAATCTACAGCCCAGAAACAGGAAACCGTTAAAGAAAAACCCAAAGTAATTTTGACAGCACAAGCCTTTACTACTGTAATTTTATCTTCCTCCATTTCTTTTTAAAAGTAAGTTAGACTGTAAGAGAAAAGTATCTGCTCTGAAATTTCAACGCCTCAGTAACAGGCAGCATTCTGCTCTGCACTAATTTCTTACTCCACTTCCACCTAAATTTTAATAAGGGGTCAAGACACCAGAGCATTATAAGCATTACCATCACTTTTGGGGAAAAAATGCACGTGTATTCAGCTACTTATTTATTAAAACAAAACAAAAAATTCAAAATTTGCAAGTCTTTCAAACTCTCCTTCTATGAGAGATTGCATTTATATGTATTCAGAAATCAGTATGATTTACATTTCAAATCTTTAGGATGTGTGAAGAACTTTTAACAATAGCTTAAGTGACTAAAATGTATAAAGAGCTTTAAGTAACAGCAGATAAACGAACTGTTTTAGTATTACACATGATGAAGAGCCATGCAATTTCGCAGAACAGCTTCTCGGCTGGATGTATACAATCCTGAATTTTCATCTGCATAGGAATCTAAATGCTCTAAACACACAAAAATAACAGACTAAAAATTTTTAATACACTTGCTTTTTACAAGAGATTCATGTCAAAATTATTTCATGTCCTTTCCAGTTTTTATTATTTCATTTTTCGTAGTTGACTGAACTTTCATACATTTGCCAAAAACCATACAGGAGAGAGATCCGATTGCCTAGCTTTCCTTAAGAGAAAGGTGATTTTACTTTTCCCACTAGTAATTAAAATTGCCAGCGCTAGACTGACCAGTTTCTGATTGATGATACGGGGGTTTTGCACAAGGAGCCAGAGACAGTTAGTGAACCGCATGCATCAATGTCATTTGCTGTCTACTATCCTCCTCTTATCTGCCAGGACGGCATAGTTAATATTGAAGTTAAAATTACAAAACCAGACGATGATGTGATAAGCATTGTTTTAAAAAGTGGATCTTTAAACAAAGGAAGTAATTGGTATAAAAGTATTCGTGGGTTACCTAACAAAATCTCAAAAAGCATCACGTGATAGATGTGGACAGTGAGATTTGTTCACTCTGAACTGCAAACTTGTAGCGTGTTTACTTTTGCAATCACTTAGTCTTCCTTGAATAAATACGATCTACAGAAGCACAGATATACCATGCTTTATATATGCTCCTCTAATTACTGTTCAGAAAGCCATGGGTGCTAATGATTAATAGAATCTCATTAAGTCATAAATTAATGCCTTTAAAATTACCAATGATATCTTAACAGTACCTGAAATACAAATCACTATTTAAGCAAACTTTAAAATCCATTATGTTGTTGACAGCTGAGACACATGGTAGTAAAGTGTAAGCGTCTAAGTTACGGCAGTAAAGTCTTCACGGACAAGAAAAAACCAGAAGAAAATACAAATACTTCAAAATTTTAAATATAAGTTTACTTCTGTATGCCTAACTAAATAGAAGACAGGACCAAGCAGTTATTCGTATGTGGAAGAAAAAAACCAAAACAAAACCAACCCACAGACCAAAACAGACTGGAATTTTTGCCCCATTATTTTGTCTAACACAATCTCTAACTGCATCCATTTCCTCTCCTCCTAGCCTTGGCCCAGCTTCACCTTACATTTGTTTTCCATCCCTCCTAATCTCTTTCTCAGTATTTGAAATTCTTCTTGCCATTACTGTATTATACATACGCACACAATTTGCAACTTAATTTGGGGGCCAACAGGAGACGTTCGATACAAAAATTGCGAAATGATGCCTTTCTCCAGGGCAGCGATAAAGCAATCTCCGTTCTGGCTTTCTTCCCACAAGAAATTCGTTTTACTGAATCCAGCCATCACCCGTCAATGCTTTATTTCAGACTTCCCGTAACCCTCACCATTCCTGATCATGGCAGCTGACTGTCAAATGCTATCCTCTGAAAGCATGCTTTAAATAACATTGGCAACAGCTCTGCAGATTGGCATACAATATTTAAATAAACAAGATAACGTTATCTGCTTACCAGAATCTGCGCATTAAATTCACCGGATTAAAACCAGCCAAGAGCAGATAAGGCAGCCATTCCTTGTACTCCTCTTGGGCTTTAACTGTGTAACTTAGGAACTCCGACAACTGGTCCCCAGAAGGCAATGAACAGCCCAGCTTCAAGAAGCGTTGAAACAACGAAAACTTTTCATGGAACAGGCAATATCCCAAATTAATCCCAAGTAAGGTGATTCCGTATTGCAGGAAAACATCGATGAAATAAAAAAACCTATGAGCAGCACACAAGGAAAGGGACATCCTGTTAGTTTTTCCCTCAGAAAGCATCTACCATTTCACTTCTTACCTCCAAGAAAGCAAATTTCTTCTACCAAAAATCCCCCCAAACCAAAGAAAAATCCTGCATGCCATTCTGACTGCCGTTTTTTCTGGAAAGAAAGCATCAGTTCAAAATGTAGAGCTACTTCGGGAGGCCCCAGTCCCTACATTTAACTCATTTTTCTTTTTGTCCTGAAAAACCTACAGATCCAACCAGCTTCCAGCCCTTCAAAGCAAGCCTCTTGATCACAAAGAGAAGCTGCCCAAAGTCATCGATAACTGGTCTCTCGTAACCCCGCGGTATCACCGCACTGCCGATCCACCACGTGCTTGCTATCGGCAGAAAGCGCCGTGCTCACTTGGTTAGGCTTCACCTTAAAACCATGCCATACCCAACAGAGGGGCAAGCGCCTGAGAACAGCCGATGATTTGGGTACTTCCCCCAGAACTCACCCCAGAACTCAGGGACCAGCCTAACATCCAAACTTGTTACGGCTTTAGTCTGCATCCAGCTGTATTTGCAGGAAGCTCTGCAACCCACTGAACTATCGTAAACAATTTAAACTGTGTTTACTAAAATCATTTTATCGTTATTAATACGGTAATATGATAATGAATGAGATTATGACTGATAATTAGTGTGTTGCTTTTTAGTTAGTTATTAGATTGCACATTACTTCATAGAGGTGGTTTTGAAGTGGTGATACGCATTAGCTGCCTCATTTACAGCAAATTTTAGTAGTTACCTGGTCTGCATCCCTCCCTAAATTATTTATTACATACTAAGAATAGGACAGAAGGGGGAAAAAAAATGACGTCCAAGGGTTTTTAAAGACAACTTCTTAGGAGTGTGCGATGAAAATTAGTAATAACAAACCCTAAGTGCTGCTTCACTGCACACCTTATGAGTCATTTATGGAGATAACGGGAAAGCACATGCTGCCTCGGACCCTGATGCGTGATTTCACGTGTGCCGTTTTGGATCTGGATGAGTTCCTGCCTCAAGCAATTCAAAATCACCTGCAACCTGACCAGAAACACAAGAGGCTGCACCAGGCACAGTCACTGGGAGGTACTTTCACTAGTTAAAAAGAAAAAAAAAAAGACAACACCAAACCCACAAGATTCCTGTCCTTGATTTCCCTTCTTGAAATAAACCCTTTTAGTTCAAGTAGGATGAACTCAGAGTATTACCGTAGTGTTCTCACTTCAGGAACATTATGAATGCTTGGCAAGTTATTTATTACAATTATGGCATCAATTAGATTGATGGCATATATTTGGTAAAGTATTTAAGAATTTTCCTAAGCCGACTGCAAGAATGCGCGACCCTATTAATTAATAGCATGCAACTAGTACACACTTCACAAAACACACATGTTCAAACATATTCAGCAAAGAATATCCCAGCAAAGTTAATTCTTTCAACAGCTTTTTCCAGGTGGTGGTGGTGGTGGTGGGGAAGTCCATCACCTCAAGACCACTATTTTTTATTGTAACAAGCTTTCTGAAAAAAAAAAACCAAACCCAAAGTTTCTCAAATAGCCTCTACACATCTGTGTACAAGCCTCAACTGTTTATAGGATTCAGGGCACCAAGACACATCCTCTAAATGTTAGTATTTTGGCTAAAAATGTTTGCAGGTGACCAACTTCTGGAATCTAAGAACTGTTAAAATATTGCATATTTTGATTTTTCTTCCTTTAATAAATCAGAACAGGTCCCATGTGGAAGACAAGAGGCAGGAATGAGAAACTGAAATCATGATTCCCAAACGTAAGCCTGCCCCAAAAGCTATGTTTGTGCATCTGCTGGATAAACCACTTTTTAATGGGGGTGAACTAAATTCGCTGTTACCAAAACCTCATTAATTTACATGGCATCACATAAACAATAAATGTTGATCCATGTACATGAAATATTCTGTTAGAATCTGAGTTTTAAGAAGATTATTGATCCAATTATGGCATGGAGTCACGTTCCCAGAAGACAGAGATGTGTTGATAAGGCCTTCTGAACGCATGAAAACTGCAACTATGTTCCACAAGACTCTTCTGCAAAGAGCCGAGCTTCCCCTCGGAGATTTCAGCGAGGTTCTTCAGCTTGCGCACGCAATCCAAACCCCACGCACTGTTTGGATACTTACAGTTTAACTCCAGCAGCTCAAGAATCGAGGAAGGAGGGCAGGACAACTGCACATTTTAATACAGTTGAATAAAGGCCAACATAAGTATGAACAGTTGCAGAATATAAGAGTTCCACTTACTCTTTTTGGAAGACCATACACATGGGTGATCTGCAGTCGAAGTTAAGGCACTCTTGAGCATCTGGACTGTACCCTTCTTTAAGTAACATTTCCAAACATTCTTTATTACCACCATATACTGCTGAATACACAGGGCTCACTTTGCCTTTGCCTTTGTCACAAATCCGATCAGTAACTGGTATTAGCAACTCTAATATCCTGCAAATATTTAAAAACACTATTTATTTGGTGATCTTATGCAATAATTAATTTTAAATGTATGGCCATTTTTCATATGGTCATTACAACTTCAGAAGAAAGTCCTACTTGTTTTTCCACTACTGAGTTTGCATAAAAGAACAACCTTCATCATTTCATACATAGACACGTAACAAACATTGTGCTTTGGCATGGATTCAGGCTGGCAATAAATATTTCAATCTGTATCAGAGACAGGTATTTCCTATTATCCAACAATCCTTTTTACAGCAATAGAGTACCTCTGGACATTAAACTCAGACTTCACAGAAGTCTGGAAACAAACTGAAAATGTGAGTTGCAAATAAAATTAATACTTCTGTTCAACACCACTCACCGAGATACTGAAACAGGAAAATTCTGTTTCATAGCTCACACCTCCAGCCCACATCCTTTCCAGCTAACATGGGTTAGTGACAAGCACCGATTCCTTTGCTACTGGAACTTCCTGGTGCTGCTCGGAGCTCGCCAGTCACATATTGTTGCAACAGCTACGAAGGCAGCATTTGACTTAAAGACATTTCTAGTACTGACAACTTTGCTAACCCATCTTCCGTTTCTGAGAAAATGAACAAAAGCCAGCCTCCTCAGTATCTACTACATCTGCCCTCCCCATCAGTTTGAGAAGAGGCACCAATTCGATGCGCAAACTTTCATGAGAGCTCAGCTGATGACCTCCTTTTGCTAGGGGTTAAGATCAAGCACCTACTAATAATTTTGCAGTTACTATCATCATTAATGTATGTGATCTGAAATGCTGTCACACATGTGCAAGTCACGGGGTTCCTGAGGGATGTCTCTCCGCAACGGCCTGCTACTCTGGGAACTTCCTTCTGCTCTGGGTTTTCTGCTGCGAAAGTGACTTACATCATTGGGACTGGGCAAAGCTACAAATGCATTTCTGGAAGGATTAAAGGAACTGGTTTGTGGCTTTGATTTTCTGGCTGGTTCAGCTAATTCATCACTTGCATATGATTGCTTCTGCTATTTAACAGTCAGGACTATAATTCCAATTAGGAGCTGTTCAATTCATGTATAAAGCACATGCTATTCTTATTTATATTTCAAAATTTAAAACTAATATGGCTATTGAGCAAATTGGTGTCTGACTCAGCACTGTGGAAACCTCTCTTAACGCATTAGGATGTCGATCAGACCCAGATTAGATGCTGAATTCAAAATGGTTGTTCGCTTTACTGGGACCACTAACAGATATTTGAAATACAAAACCAATTAGAAATTCTAAACGACAAATCAGCTCGAGAACTCATTTTTCTTTCTTTTAGAGCTGAATATCCTCTTTGTCAATTAGGTTTTTACTACCACAATCTTTTGTCTGAATGTCTTTTTAACCACCTACTTTTTATGGCCCATTTCAGCCGCTGCGTGAATGGGTAACTGCCAGTTATCCTCGTTGCAGTAGAGATTTGGGTCTGCCCCTTTTGATAAGAGCAGTTCCACGCATTCGGCGTGGCCCTCCTGAGCAGCAATCAGCAGGGGAGTGGCTCTGTCCTTGGCTTGACAGTTCACGTCTGCACCTGACAAAAAAAGCCAATACTTCACATCACCACTACACCACACCAACAACAAATTAATCAGTAACTGGTTTTCACGGAGTGCCTTCACAACACAGCAGGTCTTCCACAGCGATACGTCAACATTTACTGGCTTGTGGCTAACTTTTAAACAGTCAGTGCTTTAACATTAACTCCGTCAAAGATCAGCACAACGCGAGATAAACGTGCTGGAGGAAAGGCAATGGGCTAGGCGACCTTGCGATGGCCATTATTTTTTGAGATTCTCCCCCAGGGACTGGTAGATCACTTAGCACAATTTCTCTGGTCAGTCATGGCACCCTCAGGCTTAATAGTTACGGCAACTATTACGGCAATTAGCTTCGGGTGTAATGACACACGCACGGAGACAGACAAAACTTTATGGGGATGAAACTGTGGCTGTCACTTTATGACCAGAGAGAGATGCCTTCACTTAGCCTGAACAATATCCTGCTGCAAGAGCTATGTCATCAAAATTGGACTGCTAACGTAGTGCTATTGAGGGCTTCTCGAAGACCCTGATGAACCTTAGTCTTTTCATTGTTTTGATTTATTATTTCTTATCATCACTTGCTGAAAACTACACTAAATTACTGAAGCGAGATTTAAGCAATTAAGATGGTTTTGCATGCCCATCTGAAACTAAAGTTACATTAAAAACACTAAAATTTGAAGCTACGAAGTGCAAAACTAGAACTGAAACTGTATCCGGTGACAGGCTGACACAAGTTGAACAACAACAAAGCTAAATGAATGATCACTATTACCATGGGATACAAGCAGCCTTAAACTCTCCAGCTTTCCATACTGAGCAGCAACAAACAAAGGCGTAATTCCAAAGTCATCCTTACATTCCTTGCTTGCCCCTTCGTCCAGGAGTATTTTCATTATCTCAGCGCATCCCTGAAATAAATATTTTTATTCTTAACCAACAAAAAAGTGGGGAATTGACATAATCTTTTTTTCCCCACACATCCTAAACAGAAATAAGAAAAAATGCAGTATATTCACTAATCTAAAGAAGTACTGAAAAATTAATGGCAGGAAAAAAATAGACAAGTTTAATTTAATTTTTCATATTTGCTCATTTACACGATACATACACATTGAAATTAAATTGGCTTATTAGAACCATTAAGCTAACACATTTCTACCCCGGAAACATCCCACTGATGATGAGATACTAACCAGAACTCTTTCTCAAGAAAAAAAAAAATCTTGTAAGAGATTCACCTCCCAAAGACCACGCGTGAGTTTGTGCGTACATGCAATCCTTATAATACTTAAACAATGATTGCTTCCCAACATCAACATCTCATGTAGTTTCAGAAACGCTCTTCAGCGCACTGCAAGCCCTTCGGCATTTGGACAACCTTAGGACTGCTAGGGTAGCTTAGGAAAAATTACCCAAGAAAAAGGCAAAGAAATAGATAAGTTATCACTCAGAATACACCAGTTACATGGAAATGACATGACACACTTACAGGTTACCTGAAAAGAAGCTTGGTGCAAAGAATTCCATCCAGACCAAGAATGAGGTCCTTTAACATTTGCTCCATGTTGGAGCAGAAACTTTACAATGTCTGCATGTCCATTTTCAACAGCTTCAAACACAATAGTAAAAAAAAAGAAGGGGGGGAAAAAAAAAATGATCTTATTAACTGGATTTAAAGAATTCATCAAAAAACTCGAATGATTTCACAGCTAACTTCCTGACACAATTACCATAATTTTTTTAAACTTGCCTTATATACACTTGCCTTTTACGTTTACACCCTCAAAAACAGAGTTGGAGAATGGAAATTTATCCAGAAAAATTGTAGTTAGACTTGTTAAAATTCCACCTACACAGATAACAAAAGCAAGTTTCTCTCCTCCCTCTGTCCCTCGGAAACAATTCCGCAGCAGGCACCTAACTGCACGACAGTTGCAACGGCCTCCCAAACTTGTGAAGCTCAGTGGCTAGCTCACAACAAATTCCCCCAAACTTATTAAACTTTTTTTTGAAAAGTTTAAAACTGTTTTACACAACTGTATGACATTAATTTGGAACGTGTACATGTAATTTATGCCAATGCAGTAACTGACAGAGCCTCCGTTAGCATTCCGAGTCATCCTCAAGTTTTTGCCAACAACACTTCTACCAAGGCACGTGCTGTGCAACCGTAGACACCTGATATGGTGATAAATGACCTGCGAATAGTTGCTACTGATCAAATAATTTTTAGAGTATGAGCGTACCAGCTCGCCAAAGGGGTGCCTCTGGCTTGTAGTACTCAATGTCCAACATGGAGCTGTGCCATAACCCCATTATATGGTCTGGACTAACCTGAGCTTGAACTTTTTCCTTTTTTAAAAAAAAACAATCTCTTGGATACACAGCCCCAGGACTGTTCCCTGTAAGTGTAAGCACTTATACATAGCGTTAATTATCATTATCCAGTGTGCTTTTAATGGTGATTTCCCCACAAGTGCTACCTGTTACCAACTGTTTTAAGCAAATAAGCTATTTATCTGCTTAAAACCAAAATGTGACTAGACTTGTAAACAAAGGTAACGTGGCAGCCATGATGTTTGCCTGGGTACGGAGGTAAAACAATAAGAATATTTAATCAGACGGTTTAGGCTTCACTATAGTAGGAGTTTTAAAGCATTTAATTATGTCAAACATAAAGCACAGAAAAAAATACCGAAATAACGGACCTTAACTGTTAAAGTAGGAAGTGCAAAAAGAAGAGGAGGTCTTTCCACGTAAGAAGTAGGGAGGAATTCAAAAAAGACCTGAAACATGCTCATGCAGATGTAATCCTATACCTCCTAGACCTTTTCTGTGCTAGAAAAAAAGAAAAGGTGATGCAAAAACCCAATTTGTTTCTACAATTTTGTTTTAAAGCACAGTCTGAAGCAGGTTTATCCATAAATAAAAAGTTATCTCTAGACCCAGCAGTCCATCTCCGAGTCTAAAGCCTAGTATTTCGGCTACAAAAAACAGGAAACACGACAGGCAGCGAATGAACTCTGGTAAGCTTACAACTCAGTGAATAAGCTATTCCCCACTCGTCGGTTGTTCTGAGATTTCAAGAAAGCTCGCGTCACCTAGGAACAGCGCGGTGGTTGCTTCGGTGGTAGCTTCATTGGGGTCAGCCCCAGCTTCCAGAAGAACACGAACGCTTTCCAAAGACCCGTGGCGTGCCGCAAGGTGCAGCGCGCACATCCCTTCAAACGTCTTTGAATTTATGTAGTCATCAGACGGAGCTACAAATGAGAGTAACAAAAAAAAGGCATACTGGGCAATAAATTACGAGAGAGGGTTATTTTCTTAAAATAACTGAGTTATTGGAGATGTGTGGCCCACAGGGTATCCACGAACATGCTGTTACCAACCCTTTCAAAGAGCAGTGCCAGTTCTTGCTGGCCCTACAGAGAAACCCGCCTTGGACAGAGAAGGTAAAGTAATATCAAACGCCATTCACAGGCTACAACATGCCAACTTCCCTTTACCATAGCTGGTCGGTATCGATGAGACCATCGAGAAATTTACAAAAGAAGCAAGGATAAGATAAGAGAAGTTGACTTAATCCTTATTTTATATCGCAGGGGAATTTAGCAGGAAAAAATCGCGCTATTTCACCTGGGATTGTCCTTACCTGCGTGAACGAGCAGCCGCAGACATTCACTCGAGTTGTGAGCTGCCGCTTCGTGGATTGGCACCCACCCCCTGTTATCTGGAACGTCGATGCTGTATCCCTGCTTAATCAGTCTCCTCAGCATTTTGACGTTTCCTTCTCTGGCTGCAAGCCCCACGGCAGAGCATCGGTCGGAATAGGCCTCCGTGAAATCCATCCTCGCGTACAAACCCTGCGGGAGGAAGGGGAGAGGAAAAAGGGATGCAGAGTGTGAGGGGGGGAAGGATGCCTGTTAGTACAGAGTATGTATGGGGGGTTGTTTTGGGTTTTTTGGCGGAGGTTCTGGGTTGGGTTGGGTTGGGTG
>VZTL01037421.1:0-22223 GCA_013400535.1 Scopus umbretta | reverse complement strand
TGAAGGCTATTGTCTCTCCAGCCTTCCTTATCTTTGCCCAAATGTCACCTACCTATACTTGCTATTTCCCCAGTAAGATTTATTTTTTATTATAAGAACATTTCTCTGATAGTGGTGTTGATTATGACATTATCCTGAGGCATGAAAACAAAATTTTTTTGCTTCCATATATGTGTCTCTGACTAAAACATCTGCAGGGCCTGAAAAACATATATTTTTAAATACAGATTAGTCATATCTCTAACTGAAACCAGACAATTTTACAGATGCTTAATAGATCTGAAAAAACAGGACAAGAAGTAAAGCTTTCAACTTTAACTATATAATTATTTGAAGTGCTTTAGTTTTCTGAAAAACAAGAACATTGGAAAGATGCTGTTGATACAAGGAATTTGGTCAGAAACTGTGTGCTTTCAGAGAACAACAGTGAAGATATAGCAACAATAAGAAATGAAACAAGTATCAGAAATGAGAATATAATCACGAATATTTAGATGCTTGTGTAACAATATACAACTGAATTCATTCTGAGAACAGTCATCTGAGTACATACTGAACTGAACAAGAACACTCCCCTTAAGAAATTATTATGAGGCTTTAACTATAACATAAATAACAATGTGGCACAAATTGTTTGGATATGCCTTTAACAGAGTGGAGATAAGCTGAGATAAGAAAGGAATTGGAAGAATTTTGTCTAAGGACAAGAAGTATTATTCTCAGACCCTAAAGTTATACATGTGATTAAGGCTACATTGTTAGAATAGCATGAAGTTTTTTGGTAAATCTACATTGTGGTAATGTTGCTACATAAATTATAGCCATTGCTCCAGGTAAATGTAGGAATTTGGCCTTGACACATAACACAATTCTGATCCATTGATCTAATTAATACTTCTAATGAAGCAAATTAATTTGTAGCTAAACATAGCATCCACATCCATGCTCACAAAGACTGGCCTTTTAGGCAGTAAATCTGGTGTAATTCTCACATGCACGAGTGTGGTTCTGACCCACAAGTCAGCACTTTTCTGAGACTTGCTCCAGCCCCAAGGGTATGGAGCTCAGTCCAGGCTGTGTGATTTCTTAGCACAGGATGGAAGTGATATGTTCTGAATGGGTACATTAGTCAAATAAAAAAGAAGTTAAGAAGTACCTTCTCTTTTTTTTTTTTTAAGCTTTGCCATTCTTTTGAATTGGGGATTTACTATGAGTAGTCCATATCTGAGTTATCTTGCTTGGCCAGCTCAAGCTAATAAATCACACAGTACCACTTCTTGTTTGACGTTATGTGAGGTGTTTTCAGAACAAAGTATCGTAGACACTTCACTGTTCCTTTTCCACAAATGTATGGAAATGGAATAATTTCCAGTGATCACAAGGTAGCCTCAGAATATCTGTGTACATGGCTGAAGAAAATTCTTCTTAAAAAAATTCAGATACCTATTCACCAAAAGAGAGTCTGCACAGTTATGTAACTGTTCAGTACCACTGAATGGACCTAACATAAACAGGACAGACACTTGTATGGCCATGGCCAATTGAGCCTTAAAACTGGTGGTCTGTGAGGAAGGCAGATGTGATAGTATGGGCTATTTACTATGAAACCTTCCTGGCGATCTCTGTAAGTGCTCAGGTGGCTCGTCTCAGCTATGTCCCTTGTGGCAGCTATCACTCTCCTACATAGGTCATTTAAACTGCATTAGTTGACAAAACTACAGACACTTCAGTGACAGTGCATCATAAGTGTTATAAACTCCAGTTGGAAACTTTTATCAAGTGCTCACTAGCTCCCCTCTGCTTATCTTACTGAAAACCAGATGAAATATATCCATGACATGTTCCCTAAGAGAACACTTAAGGGTATGTCTACACCAAGCTCTATCTGAAACCAGAAACAGTGTGAGAACAATGGGAGAGAGTCGAAAAGAGAGTGGCAGTGATGCCCAGGTTACTGACTAAAAGGCTCTGGCATAGAAGGAAAAGTTGAAGCACCCAATGATGCTTATTCTGGGAAAACTGGTGGGAGATAGTCATCTTCTAGTATATAAAAAACCTGCTGTAGAAAATCAATTAATAAAATGGAAAATAAATATTGTCAAGTCTGCCATCTCTAGAATGAGAAATAATACGCTTAAGCTGAACAAACGCATAGGATATTAGGAACAGTTAAATGATGTAGTAGATTGCTCAGGGAAGTTATGGGATGTCCATCACTGGAGACTTTTATGAACAGACTAGAAAAATATATGTCAGGAATTATTTGGACAGAGCTGATCCTGCCTTTGGGCAGAGAGATGAGCTGGATGACCTCTTGAGGTCCTTTCTGGTCTTATTTTCCATGATATTATGACCGTGGCAGTCTGCCCAGACTGATGCATTTGGGTACAAGATCTTTCTAACATGACTGTGCTGCATTTCAAGGCAAATGTTCCCTTCTCTGAATTAATGAACCCACTTAGTGGTAGCTTGGGGGTCCCTGTACCAGACTCTAATATGGCCTGCAGATCTGCTCTTTAGCATCAAATAACCACCTTAGGCATTCAAAACATGCACTCTGAAAAGCAGGCTGGGTACAGCATCTATTGAGGACACCGTCGTGCTCAGGGGTCAGCTAGGGAGACGGCTCTGTTAACCACTGTCAAACACCATCTGTGAGGGAGTCACACGAAGTGACACTTCTCTGTCCCAGGCATCACACATTCTTTCCACGGTCCAGTGCATGTGACCGCTTGGTTCAGTCTGCTGCAGCCAGCATTGCAGGGAGGTGCAAGCAGCTGCAATAGGCTGTCCTCAGACTCTCTTTTTAGCTCTTCTTTTAGGGCTTGTGCTTTAGGGGTTGTATACTTACGTGTTGAGTCCTGGTGACACATGGTGCTCTGCTTGAAGACCAGAATCTGCCATTCTCTATTATAGGGGTCGTCTTTCCAACCTCGCCACTTTTCCTTTGATAAGCAGCTAGCATTGCTGTGCTATTTCTGGTCTACAGGGAATTCCTAGGGAATACTGGAAATACTGTGGTGATATTGCCTAGTGTCAGCTGAAGTGTGTGAGAGGGTGCAATGTACTGTTTTGCTGCAGAGAGAAAATTGGGTTGTATTAAATCTAGTAGGTATGTCAGCCATTCTTCATTTGGCATAACTGCAGAAAACTGTTGATCTCTGTTACAGAAAAAAACAGTCTACATGCACAGCTAGTGTGAAAGCAAAGCCATGGGCCCAGGGGCTGCCTGAGATCCTCAGACCATAAGGCTGGGAAATAGACAGGGCTGCAGGGCTCCTGGTCTCTCAAATTCTTGCTACAAAATCATCCTTTGGCTTCATACCGCACACCAGCTCTGGCTAGCAATAGTAATCTGTGAGATGTAGTGTCTGGATTGTAAGTGTCCCACTGGCTCTTGAACTACTTACTTGTGTGCACTTGAGCCACAGTTTCTAGGCCCAGGGCAGGCATAGCAGCCAGCAGGGCAGATGTCCTTGCCCAAGGACAATTAGATCATTCAAACCCCCAACTGTTATAAGGAAGAAATCAGTGAAGTCTGCTGCTGCAGCAAAGATCACAGGTTTTTATGAGACCTGGCAGCAGAGCTAGTGGCACCCAACCTTGATCTGCAGTGCACAGGATTTGACAAGAATTTGGGAGAAATGTGGTTGATTTACATTATTATGGTAACTTGTCTAACTTATCCCAAGAGGAATTGTTGGCAAGAGAGAAATTCAGCATGGGGATTTCAAAGCATTATGTGATGCAGAACCTGTGTTGCCCTGGAGGACTGTTCCTGTGAGAGGAGGTAGTAAAGAGTAATGCTGATATTCATCTGATAAGACAAGGGACTTTGGATCATAAGATATCTTGAATCTTTTAGGGAAAAAAAGAAGACGCAAGTACGAATCTCTTAAATCTTTCAACAGAGACCTAATGGTGTGCAAGTGAAACAATATTCAGATGTTACCATGAATGTCACAAAACAAAGCTTTTGTCTTTTGTCTATAGTTCATTTAAAGCTACTGAATAGCGATTGATACAGGGATTGGCTATTTTTACTCTTAAAGGGACTAAAAGTGACATATGAGCTTCTTCCTACTGGAACTGAATTAACCTGGGTGCAGGATTTTTAGATTACATGTTCTCATTCTGGTTCTGAAGTTACTTCTGTTTTCAAAACAGCTCCCTAAATATTACTGGCAAATGCAAATTCAGGTTTTCATGGCACAGCATATGCTGCTACTTTCCCTGATTAACAGAGTTTCCAAAGTTTCTTACAGATCTTGATACACAGGCATGCATGGACACAAACACAAGCCTGCACATGTGTCTATGCAAAAAAAGTTGAAAGAAATCAAATGAAAAATGCAAAATGGCATGAAATCTGAAAAGAGAAAATAGATTATGATATTCTTACAATGTGATTTTTCTCCAAAATGTACTGACAGAAATTTTCACTTTGTGAGAGTACTATGGTTAAAAGCACATTTTTAATAAAAAAAATCAAAAGTATTAATTTGTCACTGTATAATACCTTTAAACTTAGAACACTCTTCAAAGATAAGCAAAATGTTTATCATAATGCAAATGTCTCTCAGCAGACAGTGCTGAGGATGGAAAGATACACAGGTTACATTCTCCTCAGAACAGAGGATGGGCACACTGCTGTTTCCCTGCTTCTTTCCTTGGCTATTGTGATCTAAAATGAAGCTGTAAAACTTTTTTGCCCTGTTTCTCTGGAATGACAGAAACTTTTTCGTAGTTCTGTGAGTGGTCATTAACTTTTGACATGTGGTCCCAAGGTCAGCAACTCCATTCACATATATAAGGAGAAGGACTTCGAACTGCTGCTATTCCTTGTCCAGAGCACAATCAGACACTTGTTGTAATGGCCTTGTCAAAGCTGGCAGATGAAGTAGATATGATTTAAACTAATTTTTAATTTCTGCCTTCAGTTACTAAACCACTTTACTCCAAATATGTTACTACACTCCTGGCTGCTGTTTCTCTTGGCTGCTCAGCTAGGCTATCTTGATGATGATGAGATGGATTGACAATAATCTCTTGCTGGTATCAACTAGACAGCAAGTCTGCATATCAGTGTGCTTTAGTAAATGGTTGCAGTGATCTCTAGAGGGACTTTGTATATTTGATTCTGGCTTTTATTGAGTAATATCTTGGTCACTATGAAATGTCCTCNTCTATCCCAGATGAAAGCAGGACATCTTTAATGAAATCAAGCTTGATTTCTTTATCCTTAGCTTTTAAAGCTCACCTGCTGCGTCAGAGGATCACATGTCATGCTCACTTCCCTTTTATTTCCCTGTGTGAGCTTTATTGTAAGATACATGTTGTTTTGCTTATAAACAAACAGGCTGACTAGCTTTGTATCTGTGCAGCAACACTGCTGACAAGTACAGTCAATAAACACAGAGCCACTCTTGCTGTGTCTCATATTTAGACAATATAGTGGTCACAACAGACAACACCTACACAGAATGTCAACAAGCTCCAAGTCCATGTGATCAGGTTTTGGCTTTGTCTTTCATCAGACATAGATTGAGAGAAAACAAAAGCTCAGGCTGAATCCCCACCTGGTATAAATTGATGTAGCTCCACTGAAGTTGGTTTACATCAGCTGAGAATGTAGTCTTGTGTTTGTTGCCTGGAAGCTAGGTCAAATATTTTATCCAGGCTAAGTGTGGTTAAAATAATTGCATGTATTCCAACCCAAACAGCTGAAGGTGTTGCTTTCAGCTACAGGTTTTGTCTAAATAGAGTGTGAAACAATATCTCTCCCAGAGGTTCCAGTTCACACCTGGGGGTGCTGCAGCATAGCTGCAACTTGTTCATCATGGTATTAACAACTGGTCTAAACCTTGGGATGATTTCAATGTAATTTGGGAAGCTCTGTTTCTATTGTTTGAAAGTAAGTTGGCAAACCTGGTGTAACTTTTTCATTTGATTACCCTGCTACTAAGTTTGAGCCTGCTTTAACTGAAAACCAGTTTCTGTAGCATAATTAAGACACACACATTAAAAAGAAGACCAAACCTTGTCTGATTTGAAGGCTGCCTACCTTTATAGTCATAGGATCTGAATATTAGAAAATAGAGTTTAACTCCCTAAAAATTGAAATAGTCAAGGCTTAATATAATTGCTGTAAGTTACACGTACCAACTGTAACAGACTTGGAGTACCCCCTGTGGCATTAACCTCCAATGCTACTTACTAGTGTTATTAAATCTATCTGGTTGGTGATTGGAATCAGCATTTTCCCTGAACATAATTTTCTTACATGTAGCCAGAAGGAGTTACATCGCTTTGGGACGTGGTTTAGTAGGCATGGAGTTGTTGAGTTGACAGTTGGACTAGAAGATCTCAGAGGTCTTTTCCAACCTTAATGATTCTATGATTCTATACGAGAAAGTTTTTCTGCTGCTTTATAACCAGATGTCATTGCCCTTTCTGGCTGGACACAGGATTCTTCCAAAGTGAACATTTCTTTTGTTGGAGCACCTGGGTGGAGCAAGGTAGAGGAAAGTTGACAGAATGGTTAAGGGGTGGCCATACTAGTTTCATGGAGGGCAGTCAGAAGCTCTCATTAGGCTCTAGACTTTGTAGGAAAAATTGCAATGGGTGTCCACACCTCAAAGGCTAGAATAACTCTGAATAGCTTTAAGTGATTATTGTTACATTTAGATAAGCAGCCTACAATCCCTTCTGGACAATCAAGAAATAAAGGTCTTGCCACATATATTACCAGTACCTGCCATATTACAAATCAATTTGAATATAAGTTCTTACTAATTTAAAACAATTTGCATCAGCAGAAGAGCTGGCATTAGATATTGTTCTTGTTCTGTTATTTTGCTAAAGGCTTTCTGCACATCCTTGATAAAGTAGAGGCAGCCTTTAAAAGAGTCTTGATGGATACCTGTGTGAATTTCATACAAAGTGAAAATCAGGTTCAGGATAATTTGTCCAGTGGAATCTATGAATGACTTGGGAAATGCTTGGCCATGCATTTATCACTGTTTTTTACTACTAAGAAAAACAAGTTAAGGTTGTAAAGAAGAGGCAAAACATTACATTTTTAAAGACTGGTTATGTCAGATCAGATTAAGAGCTTCTTTGTATTTAGCATAGTAAAAAGTAAGAGACCAAAATGCTTTTTGTCTTTTATGCTAAAATTGTAGGAAAATATACATCTCTCATACCCCAGGTTGCACAAACCCCATAATACTATCAGTTGTTTTGTGAGAACACTATGTTTAGCATAGGACACTAAACTGCAGTTTATTAACCATTTTCCAATTTGCTTTCATAATGTAACATTTTTCCAAGCAGCTCTACTTCACTGGGCATCCTTGCTTCAGATTATTCGTCCGTTAGGTAACTCGTGAACTTCTGCCAGCCCACTGGCTTCCCTGGAACCAGTTGTGTTTGCTAACCCTGGGCTTTTGGTTGTTTACAACCCCTTTAGCTTTGTATTGTTTGGAAATTCAGCATGATCTGACCTCCTGTTCTAAATCAGTTAAGCAAACAGGAACAAATTTGACACTTCCCTTGAGAAAAAAAAATGACAACAAAACCAAAAGCCAACTACTAGATACTATATTGTTATGTAGTATGTAACAATTACATATATATATGAACCTCAAAATTTGATATTTCTATTAGGTATTACTTCACAGTGCATATAGTCTCCTATTCATCACATTAGGACCGTGCTGGGGCATAGTGTGTTCAGTACAAAAGCTCAGTCATATTGCCAGCTGCCAAAAGTTACAGAACTAGAATTGAATAATTTTTTTTTTAAACTTCAAGAATCTAGCATTATACTTGCCTTATTGTTTAATAGTCACACACATAGGAAAAACAATTCAAATTCTCAATAAGTATATTGTTATTCTGCAAATAGAGCAAAATGCAGAGAAACCTGGGCTGACAGAGACATGCCTGAAAATGGATCTGCTAGGATTGCCTCAACTCTTTACTGAGCCAGAGCTGGAAAATTGTCCTTACAGAAGGCTTTTTAGCAAAGGTATGTTGTTTGGTCAGTACATGCTCTATGTTTCTAAGCTATACTGCGCTGTGTTGCAGAGCATCAGCAACTATGTTATATTCAATCTTACATAAACATCATAAACTACAGACCTTCCCCAGGTAATTTATAGTCTGTAATAATAATAAATGCAGTAGAAAACACTTCATTCTCCTGTCTTAGTAATACATAAGTTCTTTGAGAGGTTTTTGAACCTTAGGGTGTCTGTTCCATCCAAATTGCCCTTTACTCTTCTCTCTTTCCTTTTATCTGCAAATCACTGTCCCTGCCTTTCCTCATACTCTGCGCTGGCCACAACATTCATCTTGCCTCTCTCTGCCACGGTTCCTGCTGCCTACATTGCTCATTCTTAATTGTTCTTAATATCAGCGCCCTCATTTCTTGCCTTGCTTGTGCCTGGCAACAGACCCCCCACCTTTACCACTGTTGATCTAATTACTTCTTCCAGATTAGCATTTAGCAGAAATATTCATGTCTTTAGCAGGATCGATTAACAGCACACCTCAGAGAGCAGTGTTACTGCTTAAGGGGAGAACAATTATAGCTTATATAAATGGACAACTTCTGAAGTGATTAAAGTGATCTGTAAAACTGTCACACTAAGTGAATGTTCTAAAAGGGCTTTGTTCCTTTCCAAAAAACCAAAGCCACAAAAGAAAGTACTGTAGTTTGCAAAACTGATATTGAAATTGAAGAACTGGGCAGATTTCCTATGCTGTAGTGACTATGTATCATTTAATTCTTCTCTTTTGGCTGGATTCTTATTTATAATATGGAAGGAGTAGAATGTCTTTTTCATGATGACTAGGAGTGGGACAATTCAGAGGAAATCCCCAAGTGAAACAATAATTCATCGGTGGTGACTGAGTCAGGATTTGTCCCTTGAAGTCAGCATTAGCCCAGTGCTGGGCAGAAGGAAAGGCTGCTGGTTTGTGTGGTAAAAAGCCAAGCTGCACTCCCAAACATTTTAAGCAATTAAAGAAGCCAAAGCAATTTTTGTAAGAACAAGGTTTTTATTATGTTCCAGCCACATTTTGTCATTGTCATGTTTTAATGTTTTTCCAGGATTTTCAATTCAATAAATTGGAGTTTTTGGTAAAGAACAAAACTACTAACAGTTTTTTTAAATATTGGTTTGGTCTAAACTGAATGCAAGCAGCTGAAATGTGTGGTGAAAGTTGGTGACTGAGCTAAATATCTAGGGTTCTCATTTGGGCTCTGGTTACACTGACTATAGCAGATATCCATGGATGAAAGAGCAACAATCCAGTACATTAGAGAGGTTCTGCATATAGAGACTATAACAGCCAAATATGCCATTCCCTGTGATGGGAATAATATTGAGAAGATGAGGCATTTGTATGGAGAAAACAGGTCACTGCAGTGTATTTTGATCAAAGAGCTCATAGTCTGTAGAACAAAGTCTACACATAGTTTCCAGTGAGTTCAGTAGTAATGGAAGACCTTCCTCCATTAACCTAGAAAACCCACTTTGGTATTCACAGCATGAGGATGTCTCCAGGAAGAAAATGCATTGTTCAGAGGTAAAATATCTGTTTATTTCTTGTGTGCCAATTCATTACAGATAATTTTAGGCCTGCTTCAAGAGTGCCAGAGACAAAATCTTCTAGTATCCTGTGCCTAAAAGATGAATTTAATTTTTTGTATCTGCTGCTCTGTGGAAAGCAGTCATACATATAATATGTGAAGAAATCATATTCAGACCAGTGGACATATAATTAAACAGCATCAATAATCTTTGCCCTCTCTTTTATCTGCTTAAGTTTTGGTGTTTTTTCCTTCTTCTGAGTGCAAAAATATTTTGTACATACATGTGTATAACCAAGAAAAAATTTAAGCCAGAAACTTGTAGGTGAATTATTCAGCTGTGCTCTACCCTTAGTTAAAATAGCAAAAGTTGTGTATGAAGTTGGCCAGATCTTGCAAAACCTTTACCACACTGCTTTCAGTCACTGCTTTTCACTGAATTTCACACACCAGGTTATATTTTCTGCAATTGCTACTCGAGCAGACAAAGCTGGAATGAAAGAGCAGGAGTTACAAGATACCAGTAAATGTCAATGTTAATGTTATCCAGTGAGCAAGCTACTTCTAGCCTGAGCCAGTGCTTGTTCAAGCACAGTCAGCTGATCTATACTATTGCTGTGTACCCGTGGTAGGAACAGCGAGATCTTTTGAGGCAGAGATAGCAGGAATAGGCAATCCTTGTATGCATATTTTGGGTAAACATTTAGACTGGGGAACACTGAGTCATATTTTCAAATCCCTTTGTAGGAACTGTTCTTTCATCTGAAAATTTTTGGGAAAACAAACTCTTAGTAATATGAAGAAGAGCATGCCTCAGAGGAACAGTAAATTGCTACCAACCTTGGCAAATTATGCCAAGAATCAAATTTATGGAATAAATTTTATTACATAAAATTGGTTGAGAATTCTTTTTCCATGGACATAAAGATCCAGATTCTGGATGCAAGTACCCTGCTAATGTTGATCAAGAGGTTGCTTCCAAAGGATATTTAAAGGTTCTTTGTCATGCCTCACTTCTCATGCTGCTCCCAGCTCCTCTCTCTGGGCAGCACAGCCTGGTGCCACTGATTTATTCTGGAGGACTTGCAGTGGAGGCCAAGGTGAATGTGCCATAGGAACACTGAAGTCACATGAAACGACTCATGAGCACTTGTCTGGCTCCATAGGATCCCTAATATAGGTGCAGTTATCCACAGACTGATTGCAGTCACCTTGGAGCTGTGAAGTGCTGGCCTAACTTCTCTTGTATATACCAATTTAAACAGATGTTGGACTGAGATCCTTGACCACAACACATATTGCATTGTTATCTTGTCTTGTTTGCCTCTTCGTGTGCCTGGTGCATCTGGTTGGAAATCAAGAGGTTAACCTTTATGGGATAAGACTTTTATTTCTATTTTGTGGTCATAAGAAACCTAGCATGGAAACTCTGTTCCTTATATGGCTTTATGTAATAGTATGACATATGCTCTTAAATATTCAGAGTAATTTAATTCCTCTTCTGAGAGCCAGGTCAAGCCTGTTTCATTACAGTTTCCATTTTCACAGTTTCCTATAATAGCACTTTATTTCCTTCAGTTCTAGAATGCAGTTTATAAAAATACAAAGGATTTGCTGAGTTGGTTAGAAGTAAGGTAGACAGACGGAGAAAAAAAGCAAAATTCATTGATTGTTGTTTACCTTTCTATTCTAATGCTTGATGTTTTTTCCATGAGTGTTTTATGTGAAATCACAAAGAAAATAGTTCTATGACAGTTCAAAATGAAATGCACAAATTTTAATTTAAATATTGAAGACCAGAGAAAGGCTTACTATAAAAAGGAAACTTCAGTCCCAAGTCTGATACATTTCCAAGTTCCAAACCCAACTATTTCCCCACACACATTTTTGCTGTTGATTACAGTATATTACAGAAGTGTTGTTACCTGTCTCAGCCTGACAAGCTCTCTGTAGCTGGCTGTTTATATTCTTCAGGGTATGTCTGCAATGGAATTCAAAGGGGTGACTTCAGTTCATGTAGTCATACTTAAGTCAATTTTAAATGGTCTAAGTCAAGCTTAGAAAGTAGTATAAATGACCCGGGCAAATGACAAAGTTAGATACCCTGTCCTGACCTTCTGTTGGGAAGCTACTGTCAGCCTCTGATCTGTATAGCGTAATGCAGAGGTAGAGAAATTTTCCTTGCAAGGGACTGAATTGGCTTTCCAAACAACATTTATGCACCATAAAATAGTATATATATCTTAAAATCATGAGGCTGCAGATTATATGAAATCACAGGCTTTACTTGGTTCCCACCCTGAAAGTCCCCTCCAGCTTGGAAGTTTCCTGCTTAAGAAATCCCTTCCTGCTAAAAGGTAGACTCAATCTATATATAAATGCTACAGACCAATATTAACAGCTTCTCGAAAGACAAAAACTAGAAGGAAAAAAAACACACAGAAGTGATATATACTGATATATATATATATCTCACTGATTTCAACTCATTAACAAAATCAAGCACTAAATCCAGGTATTCTGAACCTTGCACCTGCAGGCTGTGTATGCAGAAAGGGAGTTTAATGATACCCAAGGGTGATTTCTCAAAAACATTTTATGAATGGAATTTGAGATAAGCACCCCAAGGTATAGCTTTAGTTCTTGTGTGCTCAAAAGAAACACAAATTATCCAACTACTGAACAGACACAGCACGACTGGAGAAAGTTTGTAATTAAAGATCAGGAACCAAAGTTATATCTCGGCCTCCTAAAGATTTATTGGGTTATCATGTCAAGTTGCAGTTGCGTGACTCTGCTGGTACAGATGCATGACTGTCCATGAGCACACACACAGAACATTTCCGAAATGTATCATGGTGTCTGTGGAATGGGGCTATTATCCCGGCAGTCTCTGCATACCTTCCCAGAGCAGATGTATATTTGCACTTGTTTGCCTTCCCTGTTCATTCCCATTACAACTTTAAAGGATCTTGAGCTTCATAGGCCGCCTGTTTACTGTGCAGCAAGTGTCCTCGTGCAACTCCCAGTGAGCGCTGTGTCAGAGGGCTACTGGCTGCTGTCTCACACGTGGCCAGATGGGCTTGGGGTGCAAAGGCAGGGCGTGTCCTTACAGGGACATGTGCATTGCCATGTGGGAATGGGTTTCACCATGATAACTCTCATGGTAACTCATCACTCTTATCAACAGTCTTTGTGATATTATTGTATTCTCTTTTTTGCTCACTTCTTTCACAGGTAAGCAACCTTCTTCTTGTGTATTTTAACTTGGTTCTCACAAAGAAGAGTTATCCAGAATAAGCAAATGCAACCTATGCAGCACAAGCCACAGGGTGCTCCTTGCTTGACAGGTAGCTCGATACTTTAGGAAGGACAGAGCAAGTAAATGTGTTAGCAGAGAGAGCCCAAAGGAAATGAAAATACAAGCTGTTAAGATCACATGATATGAGATAAAGTTGATCAAATGAACTGACTTGATATATTGACTGGTTCCTGGCAAAGTGGTACAACGTCACCCAAAAATCATCATACAGCTTCCAGTGAGGTTTCCAACCTTTCATAGAATCATAGAATTGTTAAGGTTGGAAAAGACCTCTGAGATCATCTAGTCCAACCATCAACCCAACACCACCATGCCTACTAAACCATGTCCCGAAGTGCCACATCTACACATTTTTTGAACACCTCCAGGGACGGGGATTTGAACATCTCTTTGTAAGTATAGGGGTAATTTATAATCTTCAGTATAGACATGGCTTTTACTTTCTAAGTTTAACAATTTGACTTTCATAAGAAATGTCTTTTTAGGAGAACTAAGTTTTTTATTAAAACATGTCAATGTTGATGAAATTTGATTTTAGAAAAATAATCAGAGAAATGCATTTTTTAAAGTCTATTTCCCTTTTAACTCTTTATCATTTAGAGACTGACTGCTATTTTTAACTTAAAAGGTATAAAACTTTATTCACAAAAGAGTTAGGTTAAGCAAAATGCTTTTGATTTATGCTTAGGTCAAATGACCAGTAACAAAGCATTTTCAAAACTTCATTTTGTGAAATAATTCTAAATGATGGATTTTCAGTCCATGTTCTGTTTTTTTGGCTGTCAATATTTCTTTTTAAGGAAATCCATTTCTATGATGAACTTCACTATTAATTAATTACTTTTCTTCATTTGGGGTCCAAGGAATAAATATATGTGGCTGAGGCAACAACCACAGCATTTGCTTCTTTACCTGGATTTTGAATACTAAGTGATTTTTCTACTACTCTTGCACTGCATGACAAAGTAAAACCAGCCAAACAAACTAAAGCACGTTCTCATGCTTCAAGTTTCTATCAATATACCTTACATTAATGCTTTGTGTCATTTGTTGCTGCTTTAGTAGGCAGGAAACTGGGAAGAGACAGCCAATTACCTCTTTTATTCATGATCTGCCCCAGCCCAACAACTGTCAAACATCTCCCTTTGTGCTCCATCCCCATATTGCGCCCCCCCCCAGCAAAGTTCTGGACTCTGCTCCTATAAGGTGCTATGAGAAAGGACTGACAAGGGTGAAGCAGGAGTTGCAGTGAGGAGGAGGAAGAGGATGATACCTCAGAAAAAAGTATAAAGCATTCTCCAGCTTGAATTTATGATGGTGGACAGAACAAGCCTGTGTCTCCTAGGCTTCCTAGCCACCTCCTGCCAGCCATACCCCCACTTCCACTGCCAACAGCTTTGTGGCCATACACTTCCACTGAAAAATCCCTGAATTTTCTTTGAGGTTTGTTCCAAAGGTAATGGACTGCTGCCCTGAGCTGAGGTGATGAGAATAGTTGTTTTCACAAGTGGTTAACATGTATGTGACAGAGTGGTGGGAGAATGGAAATTTTGCAAGATGCGTACAGCTGAAATTGAAAACAACTGTTCATAAAGACATGTTCTGTCTAACAAAAATGTATGCCATGAAAGAATACAGCAGTAGGCATAAATGCTGTATCTTAGCCTATATTCAAGGTATACTTGCTAGCATACACACACATACGCACAGTGTGTATATATGCATATATGTGCATATCATCAGAAGCTACTTCTCAGTTGTGCCTATCAAAATGGTGTCTGTGGTGGAAGCAAACCATCTGCTTCACAGCCCTTCTATTTTTAAGATCTGCAGTATGGTAGTTTAACACATACAATGTCACTTTAAGCCCTCCTCCCCCAGATAATTCCAATATGTCACTGGGTCGTCCCATCAGTTCTACGTTGTCTCTGTAAACAGAAACCCTATCTCCCTGCAGTCTGAGTCAGCAGCTGTACTGGAGCAGGACCTATCTTTTTGACTTACAGAATGTGTAATATGATGTCGAAAAAACCATAGGAGGGTATTTGCCACCTGACTCTGGAATGGACGGCAGCCCTTTAACAGGAGTTTCTACAAGTCTGTCTTCACATACATAGATGAGACACTTCTGTGGTATTTGCTTGGCTTTTCCAAGGCTGGAAGAAACCCCTCCACTTTATTTTTCTGGGAGTTCTGACTCTGAACTTCTTGCCTGCCTGCATGCCATTTTAGGACTGAGGTGCAATGTGCTTATCAGTTTTGCGTATCAGATATGTAATGTGCATATCATATTTGCTTTCAGCTTTGGGATTTAGACCTACATCCCCTTCAAGTACCAAGGTAATAAATATAGCAATTCAAATCTGACTGAAAAAGCCTCTATGGTGTAAAAAACCTGACAGGAACATGAGCAGACCTAAAGAAGTGTTATGAATCAGTGTGTTGACATACAGCTGCTTGCATCCTGCATCCCGTTAGAACTTCTCTATACATTTTAGTACCTTCTTGCCAGCATGGCTTATATGAATTCCCTTTTAGCATTATCATTAAATGTATTCAATAAATAGCCCACAGATAATGATTCTTGTTGACACTATGGGAGAGCAAAGATGCTTGTGCTAGAAACTGCTACAAGTATTTTCCAGTTGTGGGACACATAATGAGTATATCCTATAATGAGGTCCCTTTTTTCCTGTTGCATTTTGATGTAAAAGATGAGTTTCATGCCAGCTTTCACCACAAATCCTGATGGAATGGAAATATAGATAATGAGATCACACAAATTGTGACTGATGATATGGCATTATTGACACTGCTCTCTTCTTTATTCATAAGCAAGTGGCACAGGTTTATCAGTATTTTTTGGCTTTTATTGCTTGAAGGGTTAAAGTAATATACCAACAAGTGACTTCTCCAGAAAAAAGACAACACAATACTTTGTCACAAGTTATGTTGTGTGGGAGACTAGACGAAATGGAATTAGCAATGTTCTCCACATCAACAGCGCACAGCATGATCTTGTTAAAGAATTATCGTGCCTCATAATCCTCAAACAAATAACATTATGCTATAATGGATTGTTTTTTACTTCCTAAGCAGAAGATGGTAGGTTTGTTTTTCCTATTAAACCTAATTTTCATTTCAGGCGCAAGATAAATGATACATTGATGTATTTACTTATCTTTTTCTTGAAGTTTACAGCTGGGAAGAGGAAACTTATTTTGTGAGTCTGTTGGTGTAAACAAAACTTACTCTCCTGATTCATAATTTATCATTTTTTTTTTCTGCTGCTTTGAATCTGAGTATTGATGGAAGAAACTGTTAGTTAATCAAATGCATTTGCCGTTCTTGATAGCAAACAAGAATGAATTGTTAAATAGAGCATTTATTTCATCTTGCTTTCACAAATGGGAAAAAAATATTCCTAAGTAAAAATAATCACGACTAAAAACTCCTCACTTCTTGGTTTTCTCTGCTGCAGCCACCAGCAAAAAGACTGGGAAACGGCATCCTGATCGAAGCTTAGTCCCTTACCCTGTAGAACCTCTCCTTAATGTATAATTGATAATAGCGATGTGAGCATGGTTTCAGGTCAATTAAAAATTTTTATATAATTTTATTATTTTATTTACTCTTCTTGTTCAGTGCTCCAAAATCTAAACAAAACAATTCCAAATAAAAAAAAATGTATCTTTCAAAAAATATTGAAATAAAGCATTCTAACTTTAAGAGAAAAGGAACATTTTTTTACCAAAATTATTTAACAGATGTTAACATGTACTTCTAAATAATGTTGATCTACTTGAGAATATATTACTTAGATGTAAAATTAAAAGTCTGAAAAACATTATGCCAAGTACTTAAAAATCTTTAGACACTTTTGGTCCCTGGCTATTAGCCGCTAATAACTCCTTGTCTGCATTGGATTGAGAAAGAAGTAATCTCCCTGCAAATTAGAAAGCCTTAAAGGCAAATAAAAATATATAAGATCTCATTCTATTCCTGAATTTCCTGGGCTTATCCCATCTTTTTGCCACACTCCCTGATTCTTTTTGTCATGACACTGTTTTCTGCCAAATTGAAAATAAATTAAGGATTGTGCAGTAGCAAGGATCTTGTC
Organism: Scopus umbretta; assembly: GCA_013400535.1. Classification (NCBI taxonomy): domain Eukaryota; kingdom Metazoa; phylum Chordata; class Aves; order Pelecaniformes; family Scopidae; genus Scopus; species Scopus umbretta. The sequence continues at coordinate 5,180 of VZTL01037421.1, read as the reverse complement.
ATGTTCATTTTTCTTTTTGTGGTCATGCTTTCTTTATATTAGCTCAGTAAAATATGACTTCTCCAAACACTGCCATCAGCAGCTAGTTTGGAACAAATCTCAGTCTCCAAAAAACACTGAACATAACAAAAAACCCCAGGATGTCCAAAAATTTTGAAAGATGGTTATATCTTCCATGATGGATCTCACTTTGACATTTTTAGTGAATTACAATATGTGTACCAAGGGCATGTCACACAGTTTCATGTTGCTTTTGTCTTTCTACCCGGTGTCAAGGTAGTAGAGTCTATTACAATAGACCATACTATTACTCTTTCCTGAGAAGTGATGAAGGCAATGACCCACTGTGACCAGGAAAGACTGCTGTACTTCAAATAACACCAAGGAGTTGGTGAATTTAGCTCTTCCTCTTAGAGTCCTCTGCTGAAGACTATAAACTTTGCAGGAGAATAAAGTATAGAATTATGGGTGTTTTCCAGAAGGTGCAGATGACCATGAAGGCAGAAGAGCTTGTGTTTACACTTGCTCATCAACACACACCTAGTAAAAAGGACCAGATTCTGAATTTGACTGTATTCTTCCTTTTCCTCAAAAAAAGAATCTCCCTCAAACTTTCACATGGATCAGATAGATGATGAGTCTGAGTACTCCAGATTAATCCACTATTTTACAGCCTCAACACTATCCTTAAGTAAACAGCATGTAGACAGTCCTCATTCCTGTCTCTCCAGCATATCTGTGTCATGGCTGAGCAGGCCTGGAAACATGGTGGAGGGACAAGTGACCCATATGATGCTGCCATAATCCAGTACTAAGATACCGAGAGGAAGTAGAATGATATATACATAATAGACACACACCTCATGGGAATTCTGCAATATATTCACCTAAACACCCTACATATTTCCCAAACACTGGGATGGTATATAAATAGATCAGTAATAAACTATCAGGAGGAACAACATTTTTGCAACAAAAGTGGTGGAGGTAAAGGAGACAAGGGAAAGACAGCTAAAAAAAGAACTCAATAAAAGCCCCAAATAAAATGAAGAGTGTATTTGCAGAGGGGAATTAATTAACACTCACTATAAGAGACCAAAAAAATCACTCTGGCTGCTCACAGGAGCTGGAAAAATTCATTCATTGTGAAGCTGCAGATTTCCCCACTGGAGAGGAAACTCCAGTTAGAAGAGATACAGTTTACCAATCCACACATTCCCTCTCCTATCCCTTGAGGTTTTGGCTTGCAGGTGGGGGGAGTCCACCCACTATCTTCTGTCAGGCTGTCACCTGCACACTCTCTTCTAAGTGGCTGCTAAATGTCAGCAATGCTTAGAGCAACATGAAGGCTGGTGAAACCAAAGCCAACATTGAGCTGTATTACTGTCCTAATGTTTCTTCCTACTGTTTCTAGTGACCATTTCCTAGTGTTCTCTGCAAGGTTAGACCTGATGAAAAACCTGATTGCATTGACCTTGCACACTAGGGCAACTAGTATTTTAGTAGTCAGGATGAGAAAATGACCCAGTTAAGGGCATCAAGGTCCTGGATTGAACTCAGAAGTCAAGGTAGGCACCTCAGAATAAAGTTCACTCTAAGGTGGAATTTCCTTACAGTTACCAAATAGAGAAAGCTGATCCCTCCTCAGAAACTGAGCTCCTCCTTTGGAGATGCAGGAAGTCATGACTGCCTCTTCCTATCACATCCTTCTTAGAGAGCAGGCATGAGGACAGCTTTTTTTTTTTTCAAAGAACCAGGCAGGAATTGCTCTTATAAAGAGATATAGCTGATGGACACAGTGCTCTTTTTCAAGTGATATTTTCAGGGTGGGAGCACTCATTCAGGACTGGGAGACATCAACTAGATCTAGACTGCAAAGCAAAGCAGGGCATGGGACTGTTACCTGTCTCTGAGACCAACTTGCACAGACTGATCATGTCCACATAACATACCATTTGACTCTGCACCCCTCTTTGGCCATTCCTAAAGCCCTACATGAAATCTTTTCTTTTGAAGTTTACTTTTTCCCTCTGGAAGTGTCTGAATAAATGGGGGAGTAGTGGTGCAACCCATCAGAGCAGTGTCTTTATAGCATGAGACTGAGGATATGGGCAAATGTGGTCTTGTCTAAACTGCGCAGAAGGTAAGCCAGTCTATGCTAACAGGCAAGTAGTGCGGATGACTAGCAGTGCCATGCTTGAGTTTGTTTTATGTGACAGTATGAGCCCAGCTTGGTATTCTAGGTCTTCCTACATTTCTTTTCTGCCAGAACAATCTCAACCATCAACAAAAGTTAAGGGAGGATAGTCTCCACCTCTCGGGTGGGAGTGCAGGACTTAGTGGGAGTTAAGAGTGCAAGGCTGGCTGGATCTAAGCATCTACCCTAAAGGAAGTGTGCCTGGGTCCCTGTCCCTCCCCTGCAGAGAGTATCGTACAGTGAACTGCCCTGGGTAAAATGCAGAACTGCACAAGTATCTCCCTGCCTGCCTGAGGAAACAATTTGTCTTACCTCTGCAGGCAAATTTCTGATCACTTGGCAGACTTTTAGAAAAGAAAAATAGGGAGCCTGTCCCTGTGTACATGTGTATAAACATGAGTGTGTGTTGGGAGGGGCTGTCCCAATACCCGCTCTCTCAAAGAGATGCTGATTACAGATGCATTTTCTGAGGAGCTTAGTTCTGTCAATATGGGTATGTTTGAAGCCCATTTACTGGGTTGACACCCCCTACACCACACAATAAAAAAAAATTAGGCAAAGTAATGACTAGTGGTTATATTCCAGCAATGTTTCTGGGAGCATTAATGACTGAGCTGCTCTGGTTGGGGCAGTCTGTACATGCAGTCTGTACATGTACTCCTTGGCACACAAGGAGTACAAAAGTCAAACACGGAGGCTTGTACAGAGTAAAAGTCTTCTAGGGTGAGAAGGTGAATTATTTTTTTGCTATTATTTTTGCCCTCAGTTTTATCTTTGATCTGTTCCATGTCTTCTATTAAATGTATTTCTGACTTGCCCTGATTTAAGCATATTGGTGCTGAAAGGGTAGCCTTGAGTCTAAAAGCCATGAAAGAGGAAAACTACTTTCCCCACTGATCACATATAGAACCTGGAACTGCCTTTTTGGTTCTCTGCTTTAATTAGTACCTACTGCACCCTTTCTGGGAGTGGTGTGGTTTAGGCCTATTAGAAGACTGACCTTTGAATATAGACCTCTCTGACTCTTTTCGTCTGCGGATTAATTGTTATGTCAATATTTATGCTATAATCTCAGGAATCTCTGTGTTTGTGTTTGGGAACTTTATCCAGAGCTTGACTGTCTGGGAGAAAATAGCCTGTTTTGTGTATGTAAAAGCTTTTTCAGGTCAGGCAGAAAAGAAGTAGGTCAAATTTTATATACTCAAATTTTGCTCTGAGGGATGGGAAAACAAAAATAAAAAGGCATCACATGACTTAATGCTTCTGCTTTGAGACTTTTTTTCCACTAGAGTTACTCTGAGGATGCTCACGCAAATCCATATACACAGATACCAGGGCAGTGACTAATAAACAAGCTCAGTTACGTGAAATGGAGCACATCAAGTTCATTAACAGCTGTATGAGCCATGTACTCATTTATTCTCACTTCCTTTTGTTTGTCTTGGAACTGCAGTACAGGCAGGGACAGTAAAAGACAAAAGAATAAGTTTGTCATATATTCAGCTGATAATGTGTGAAGTTGCTATCTGCACACAAAATATACTCTATTCATCTCATTACTATGTCTTATCAGTCCTAGGTCAAGCAGTATTTCTGCCATCATTTTTTAAAATGGTCAAGGTTTTAATTAAGTTAACTTAAAGCTTTAATGACAAATTGTGTAGCTGAAGCTGTTCAGATCCTTTTTTCTTTATGAGTTATAGCTTCTGAAATAGGATTGTGCAGTCGCACCATTTCTAGGTAAGTTTTTTAACAGCAACAACAAAGGCAATAACATCCTGGACCTTTAACTGCCAGGTGTCTGTAAGATGGCTTTTCTCTGGGGAGCTGAAAGGAATGCAAAGGGAAGCATTAACAGGCTTGGCTGACAGCCTAACCTGCAGTGGCTTTACCCTGTACTGTGGGAAAACTTACTGCAGTGTCACAGCCTTGTTACTATCAATTAGTGTCAATATGCACAAAGAACACCAGATATAAGACCAATGTGCTAGGAATATAACAAGTAAAATGATGTTTTGCAGCAAAACTGAACTTCCACTTTGTATGTGAAAGAAGATCCCGGAAAGGAAAAACAAAAGTAGATTAGTCATACATCTAAATTTAGGGTTTTTTCCATATATGTTACTGTTTCAGATAGGTCACGGAAACTGATAAATTCAGTGTTATGAGACGAAAGGAATCCCATGGTGACCTGATATGAACTCATGGAAGCCTGATAGGAGACTTTGGCAGGGAGTGTGGAGGACTTTTTTTTATCATCCAATGGCTCCTTTTAACAGCAACTCCTATCATGCTGTCAGCTCAGCAAACAAAACTGGCTCACTTAGGCCTCCCCTCCACTATGTTCTAGTATCAGAGAGCTGACTTGATTTTCTGACTCTGCTTGAAAGTTGCACAGGTTTCTCCCCAGAGAAAGAGGGGATCGGTTGACCAGGAGAAATGTTGACCAGGAGAAATGTTGCCCCACAGACAGCATGCAGACCTCCTTCTCAAAGAAGTGAAGGACAGGACATGGCACACAAGACACAGGCTTGCAGTGCAGACATCCTACTCTTTGCTCGTCGCTGTAGACAGAGCTTAGAAATAAGAACTGTTAACCATTGGGTTTTCCTTTGTCTTTGTAACCTTTCCTCTGCATTTCTCTGTGCTGTGCAGTTCTGCACTGGGGCAGTAAAAGAAGTAAACATAACAGCCTATAGAAACTGAGCCTTATGATATGCAACTATTCTAATTTACATGTTTGACACTGCTTAACTTCCTCCCATGGGTAACAGGGACAACATTGACATATCCTTACTATCAGTGTGTGCTCGTTAAGACCAGAACACAGCTTGCAGACTGGAGCACAGCTTTGTTAATATTGTTAATAGTTCTTGTGATCAATTTTCTAGCATCTAAATTCATCCACATGACTCTAACAGCTGAAGCTTGGCTTAAAATCCATCCCAGGCTATCAGTATTGTGGGTCTCTTTCCCTGGTATA
>VZTL01037420.1:0-18068 GCA_013400535.1 Scopus umbretta | reverse complement strand
CACCTCCCCCTCCACTGCCCCCTGCGAGGGAGGAAGGTGTAGGCTGCGATGAGGTCACCCCTCAGCCTTCTCTGCTCCAGCTGGACCAACCAAGTGACCTCCACTGCTCCTCCTAAGTCTTGCCCTCAAGATCTCCCACCACCTTGGTCGCACTCCTCTGGACGCAGTTTAATAGTTTGATGTCCTTATACTGAGGTGCCCAAAACTGCGGTGTAGAGTGGGACCATCACCTCCCTCGACTGGCCTGCTACGCTGTGCTCGATACGCCCCAGGACACGGTTGGCCCTTTTGGCTGCCAGAGCACATTGTTGACTCATATTCGGCTTGTCATCAACCCAACCCCCCAGATCTTTCTGTAGGGCTGTTCCCCAGCCTCTCATACCCCGATTTGTACACATAACCAGGAGTACCCTGTCTTTATGCTGAGGTTTCTTTAAAAAAAACAAAAGAAAAAAAACCAACACCACCACCACAGATGTCAAGACAGGAAGAACCATTCCTCGTTCTTCATCTCTTCTGGCATCCCTTCCTCCTCACAGCTGTAACCTCTGGGCAGAAAGACAGGGCAGGCAGGGAGGGCCAGCAGAGGATCCCTGTAAGAGCCCAAAGGCTCATCGCTCTTGCGCACGCTTTACCTTCCTGTTTCGCTGGGTCCCGTTTCACAACCACATCTTCTCACTTGAGGAAATGTTACAGATCACATTTCAAGGCCCTTCAACGCAACTGTAAATCATACTAATCAGAGTGCTTGCTAAGGCCACCGGGAACCTCTTCCGCACCCCTTGTGCCCTTAATTACCGTCAGGCTCCCTGTGCCCCTCCCTTGCAATCAAGTGGGAAGTCAGGGTAAGGAGAGCAAAGGCCACAGCTTCAAGGACTTCCCCTATTTTCCAGGACTGACCAGACAGCTGATAGGATCATTGCTTCCTAAACCAGGGGCTAACTGGATCCTGTAACATATATATCGATACCGATACAGATATAAAAATATCAGAAACAAGGGGAAAAAAACCAAAACACAACAAAACCACCAAAAAAAACAGTTTTAGGCAAAACTCCATCCTACAATCTCACAATCTCAAAAACCTGAAAAGGTGCAACACCATTTTATGAAGTCACCCAAAAAGATAAATAATGCTTGTGCTCCCCCTGTTGGCTCTGTCCTCAAAACACACCTCGGCATCAATGCCTGCATGAACGGAAGTTTCTGAATGACCATAGTAATATATATGGGGCTTCACTCGTTTCAGACATGGAACTTTGCCTTCATACAAAAAGGAGACACTGCATTTAATCACAATCCGAGTAAGAAAGCACTTCTGAGACATGAAAAACAAAAGCTGGGAGTTGTTTTGACCTAAACAAGATAAGACTTTCTGAAACACCCATCCTAAACACAGCATTGTGAAAGGTACATAAAAGATGATGAAGAGACACGTACCTAAACGAAGGAAAGAAGTAAATAAAGCTTACTCTGAATTTCAGTCTGTGTATTTAAATCCAGAGGGAGAACCACCAGGCACAGCAATCCGCATGCAAACTTCACAGACAGCGCTGCTGACGGCTCAGCCAGCTACACGTCTTGCCGGTGTTCAGGAAGACTTGCGTGAATGGATGGACTTAGCTCCTTCACGGGACCCTGCTCTTGCTCCCCGATGCCACCAGTAGCTGCCAGCTGCCAAGAGCCCAGCTGGCAGTGCCCCCGACCCAGCCTCAGTAGCGAGCTGGTTTCCATTACTTGGGCTCCGAGAGGACCNAAAAAGCAGTAATATAAAACTGAATTCAGTTTTTAAGTCCTAGTCATAGTGATGCTGAATATTCATCCTTGCAGTACACGGGAGTCATTCCTCTTTCAATGAACACATAAATGCAGCCTCTTGGTAAATCCATTCAGATCAAAATACATTCGCATTCCCCCGCTACACCATGACCAAAGACTCTCTTAAGAGCTACTGAAGGTGTTATCTGATGAACGTCTTACTGTGTCCAGCTTCCGAAAAAAGAGATGCTAGTCTCACGTAGACAGACACACTGAATCAGAGTAAACTGTAAGCAGATGTCAGAAGAAAACTGTTGGCACTCAGGTAATATTAAGAAACAAGCAGCAGCATCCTCAATCAAAGTTTAAAAACACCATCACCTGGTTAGGAGGGCCTTTCATTGTACTAAAAACTGCGTGATGTTACTCTTCAGCTGTAACACATTATGCCACATGATGGCAGCAAACATCAAGCTTTAGCCTTACCTGCACAGGCTGTTCACCTCCTGTTCTGAACTCTTCAGGCTGCTGCACATGCCAGGCAGCTACGCTGTAGGGCTCCTCAGCCGTCCTGCAGTCCAGGGGATTTGCACGTAACTGTTCTTTAAGCCACATTTGAGTCCTCACTGCTGGCTGTATGGGAGCTCCACTCACAGCCTGTTGTCCCAAAGTTGCATATCTCTGTCCAAAAGCTTCACAACTGGCTGCCATAGGTTTGCTTTCAGGTAAGGCACTGTAGGTCAAGTCTAAGGCGTGTCTCCTACTTGAGGAATCTGAGACAAAATCATCTTTGCTGCACGTTTCAAATTTGTATTTGCAGTCCAGCAGAGAAGATCGTTTTTTCCCCACTTCTTTGTCCTCGATTTTTAGCAACTCCATGCTATCATGCAAACAAGTTGGCCCATTTGTCCTTAATTGTGGGGACACAGCTTTGTCTGTACTAGCCCTGGAGTCCACTGAATGACTACTGCCATCCTGGCTGCAGGTATTTGGTGAGCTGAGTTTAGACAAGGAGGACCATTTTCTTACAGGTCTTGCATCTTTCATGTCAAGAGAATTGTCCAGGGCACCCTGATTTCTGCCTCCTCCTGACCGCACAAAGCTTGTACTCCATTTTGAGCCATCAGACTTGAAAGCTTCCCTGTGCTTGGAAAGTGAAGAGCTGGCATTAGACGGCATCACATGGGCGGTGGGAATAGAAATCAGTGATCGGCTGGGCTTAAACGAGGATGTACCACTTGAAGTTGAACGATCTGGGAAGAGAGATTTATCATGTAAGTACGTACAATACAAAACTCATATTAATATCAGTGGCCAGAGGACAAAACATCAGATTCAAGGGGAAGTGCAAAAATAGAAGGAAACTGGTTTCTTGACAAAATAGGGTCTTCTAAACCATTCAAAATTATGAGAATGCAAACCTATTAAAGTGGGAGATTTTCAAGTTTATTTTGCTCAGGTGCCATCACTACAAAAAGAGAACTGTACTAAGCGGTGGCAACAGCAGCTCTAGACACTATTCTCAGGCTGTGGGCAGAAGGCAGCGTTCATTCCCCACCCTCAAGGTGGCAAGATGGATTTCTGCCCAACCCCAGAAAATTTTAAGTAGCTTCAATATCACAAATAGTAGAGGTATCACAATTCAGGAGCCCCAGGACTGGTTCCTCTTCCATCGCCCCTCTTCTCATTTTTTGAAGGCAAACCAATTCACTAAATGCACTTTGTAAAATGGCAGTGCTGGGGACGAGCCAGTGTAAGTGATGACCTCTTAAGACATCATCGCTTTTGGATCTCACCAATTTCAAACTACACTTCCCCAGGCGATTTGCTAAAAAACAAGATTCTGAAAAATTTTATGTTCCATTTGGTTTTGTGTTATGTACAGACCTCAATACAATACCACACAGAAAGTGCATGTAGCATAATTTATTAAATCTATCCCAAGCTGAAATATCAAGAACAGAGAAATCAGTGAGGTGATATTCAGGAGGGGACAGAAGAGCAGAGATGAAAGCAGTAAAGGAGAGGCTACTGGGGACTGGCTGAGACCTCTCACACACCCAGCGACATGTGCTTAGCATCACAGGCTGTGGACAACCAGAAATAAACACTTAATCCTCTCATTAGAGGATCAGCTCCCAACAAGTCACATGGCTGCACCTTAGCAAGCTCATATTGCTCATTAGGTTCATGGCAGATAGACAGAACGAAATTGCTCTAATTAAAAAGATTCTTTTGGAGTCCTTTTTGCCTCTTATTTCTCTCATCCTGAGCTAGACAGAACTTAGTTCTTTGGGATTTGTCAGCTGGTACAAGAATTCATAGCGGCACAACTAAAAAGGAAAAAAAAAACAAAACCACCCAACCCAGTTGCTCTGGAAGTACAACTGACATACCCAGTTTGGCAGCTACACTAGGTTAATGTGATTTGGTGAAGTCCCAAACACATTATTAATTGGGCACACTTTCAAAGGATCTATTTGACTCAATATACCATACCACAGAGAGGAAAAAGAAGAGAGCTTCCAATGGTGCAACAATTTTTAAAAATGGCAGCATTTCTTTTTCTACATATCTAAATAAAGATAACCTTACCCCAACTTGCATACTCCTCCTTATTTAGGACCAGACTTCCTCACCCCTTGCACTTGTAGCACAACACAAAATAATACAGGCCCACAGCCACACTCCTCATGAGAAAAATGCATGATAACCCACAGTTCCCTGATTGTCCCCTGTTTATTACATACTTGTCTAAAGGAGCCAGGGCTCCTAAGAAGGTGGAAGTTCTTGCTGAAGCTTTCCTGCCTCCTAACAGGTCACTGCCCCCCCAGGTACTCTCCCATTTCAAAGCGTAAGCTCACACATTGTCTCTTGCCTCTACCCAGCCGCCTGCTTTCACAGTAGTTACAGAACACAGCCATCTTTAAGACTTGACAAAGCTGTCAGAGCTGGTTGAAGTGGACCAACAGTTGAAGAGTTTATATTCATGATGATGATGACGACCATAAAACACACACAGGATGCTCACGTTAGAGAAAGTGAAATGGAGAGAAGAATACTAGCAGCTTGTAACCCGATGGTTCATGTTGCTAATAAATGTGAAGTACCATTTTTTTTACATGCAAGATGAAAGACCTTCATTCCTCCCTGCAATTATTCCTTAAAAATTCTATACTGCAGAGAGAAACATTTTTCTTTGCTTTTTTCTGTCTTGATACTGCTCAAGAGGTGGGACATGTTAAAAAGGAAGACAGAAGGCCACACAACCCATTTCAAGTTGAAGGAATCACAGTCTTCTGGCTACACATATTTGTGCCCACAGCTATTGCAGCAGTGGAGACAGTGACATGCAACCCTACAAGTTCCCAAAATTGTGATATGCCCACCACATGTAACTGATCTGCCTGTGCCAGTTGCAGCCTCAGCTTCTCTCAGCTCTGCCCTCCTGTCTTCCCTCATAGCACAGTAGATGCTGGCACACAGAGCCGCTACAAATCAGGTACATCTTGCTACTCTGTGTAGCAAGGGCTGCCAGCTTCCAGCCCTGCTCTGCATCAGAAGTAAAGGTACCTGATCATCTCTGGCTGAGGATGTCAAAGCAGTGACAAGAAGGTGAAAGAGGTATATCACATGATGGAGCTGGAGTCTCAATCATAGGTATTACGAGATGGAAGGCACAGGGTTAGAGTCCTGCTTTCCGGGAGTATTCATGAGAAGATCAGGGAGAGACTCCTGCGCTCCTCAGGAGAGGAGGAAGATGCACAGCAGCAAGAAATGCACCTCTTGTACAGGTACTCTTTAGCCAAAGGCTGCTGCCTTTGTAACACTGAAGCAAACTAACTTTTGTACTGTACCTTACCCAGAAGCTGAATATGACACAGCACAAAGTCAGTTCTGTGAAGGTAGCAGCCACAGGCTTTTTTATATCCAAAGAAAATAGAGTATGCTAGGATTCAGAAAGAAATTACTGTGGAGACCTATGTTCTAGGCTATACAGTTTTCTATGGGTAGAAATGTCACAACTGAAGAGAAGAAGCCCTATCTGTATGCATATGACTGTAAGAGTTAAATACAGTTCCCTACCAAAAAAATTATAGTAGTATTTAATATAGCACTTTCAGTCTGAAATACTGACTTAATGTCACCTACATGTAGTCCTCAAACTAAAATTAAAGCCAATAATAATTAGAAGTATATTGTCTCCTTCACCTGCTTTTATAAGAGTACAGAGTTATTCATATGTGCTAGATTTTTATTTTCCCTTGTCCTACGCTAAGTTTAAGCCCTGAGTTAAATCTAAACTTCCTTTCCTCGCTTCTGATTCTAAACTCTTCAAGCGTATTTAAACTTGGAATGCCATGTACATCCAACTCCAGCTGATGGATGTCTCTGATAATTTGTCTCAAAGTGAAACACAGCAATTTTGGCTTCAAGTTGTCCTAATTAGTCTTCCCATTAACGCTCACTGAAACATATGAGAAAATTCACACTTCTTCTTAGAGCATATTGCTTCAGTCTGCCTTGACTGCAGGCTCAGCTGGAAAGAGAGCCAGTCTGCATTCTGAAACATCTCCTCACAACACAAAAAGCATGAAATTCAGAAATTTCATTGAAAGTAAGAGAGAATCCAGAAAGCACTATGGAACCTAAAAGACAGTACTACTTCTGTAGTCACAGAACTAAGCTCCATCTGGCCAAATCCTTCCAAAGACTACTTTAACCAAGCAGCAGATTTTTCCCTTCCATATAACTGGGGGTAAGCAAATGCCTAGTTCAGAACTAAAAGTGCTCTCTTCTCAGTATTACTTGAGTTTTCACTTCATTGAGCTAGTATTTATTTGAAGATTACAAATACTCTTAAACATGGCTTGTGTGTCTCCAGAGCGTTTCAATGCTTGAGACCACTCTACTTAATTAAAACTTTGAGACAGGAGAAAAAAAAAAAGAATATAACTAGTTGCTACTCATTTTCCTTTGAACAGCATCAAGATTGTATGTCAAATTTTGCTTTTCAATTATCCTAGTAACTTTTTGTTTTCTGCCCACCACAAAGCTCCTTAGAGGACTTATGTAATAGGCATAACATTTTAATACCTGATCCAATACTTCCCAAATGACATTAATAAGAGAAATGGAAACAATGTATTTTAAAAACATGCTACAAGATTTCTACCACAGAACAGCAACAGATGGAATAGAACATGAAGAGCATTTCATACGGCTTTCTTACTATCTTGTGTTACACTTCTGAACTATTTAATTACTGCATATCTGGTGCAGAAAATAATATAACAGAAGCAATTTTGGTCTTACTAAAAACCTCATCACAGAAGTTTTGTTTAAAAGGGAGACAGCAGAGCAGAGACTTTCTTAGAGAAACCCTCTGACATAAAGTTAATGAACGCCTCCTACTCATTTACATTTTCTTCTGCTATGTTCTTTAAATCACTAGGGCCAACTACATTCATCATAACTAGAAAAAAACCTCTGAAGCCATTTCTCAGGCCAGATACACAACACAATCGTTCAGCTACTTAAAATCCTCATCTGTTGTCCAGCAGTCAGTCATAATGCACAGAGGAGGTTGACTGTAACCTTGAACAACTTCTTTTGCTGCGAAGTGAAACTAGTGCTTTAAGAACCCCCATCTACAAGATATACTCCTTTATGTGACAATTCTGTTACTTCTCCCAATAAGATATTACCAAACAACAGCAGAGCAATCAGCTAATACAGTTACCCAATACTAATCAAAACCAAAATGTATATAATGCATATGTTTATGGGATGAATGCGTATCTAATGCCACTGAAAACAGAGAACTTTCCTTGTGTGAAGGACTTTGAAATTTGATATTTTATCCAGGCTATAATTAGAAAGCCCTGACCATGGAGTACCCCAGCACTAAAAACAGCTGACCTTCACTTCCTGCCCTCCTCTCCCACCTACCAAAACACTGACATAGGTGTCCTGGTTTCAGCTGGGATAGAGTTCATTTTCTTCCTAGTAGCTGCTATAGTGCTGTGTTTTGGACTTAGTATGAGAACAATGCTGATAACACGCTGATGGTTTAGTTGTTCCTAAGTAGTGCTTACACTACTTAGGAAAAAAGTCAAGGACTTTTCAGCTTCCCATGCTCTGCCAGGTGCACAAGAGGCTGGGAGGGGGCACAGCCAGGACAGCTGACCCAACCTGGCCACAGGGCTATTCCATACCATATGGCGTCACGCTCAGTATAGAAACTGGGGGGAGTTGGCCGGGGGGCAGCGATCGCTGCTCGGGGACGGGCTGGGCACCGGTCAGCGGGTGGTGAGCAATTGCATTGGGCATCACTTATTTTGTATATTCTTTCATCATTATTATTATTTTCTCTTCCTCTGCTGTCCTATTAAACCACCTTTATCTCAATCCATGGGTTTCATTTCTTTTTTTCCTGATTCTCTCCCCCATCCCATGGAAGAGGGGGGAGGGTGAGTGAGCAGCTGCATGGTGCTTGGTTGCTGGCTGGGGTTAAACCACAACAACAGATGACCCCAATCCAGGAAAATAAACTGAATTGTTCTTATTAACTGAGCAGAAGATAAACGGGGAAAGTCAAGCCTCTATTATACAAACTGAAGGTCTTGAACCTGGCTGTGGTTTAGTGTACCAAGGTTCTTAACATTCGTTACAGGATGTTGGTTCTACTGAATGCTTCTCTGAACTGTTCTGTAAATCCTAATTGCATGGATCCCAGCAACAAGCCACAAACAATTCCAGTGTCCAATGTATGATTTACCAAAAGGGCCCCGAGTCTTCATTCTACCATGTGGCTGTCTCCCAGAAACCTTCTCCAAAACAGTTGCTCTTCACAATAGAAGTATCTAACTCTCCTGGGAGTTAGTCAAAAAACAAAAAACATGGGATGATGTGCTCTGACAGCAGTATTTATGCTACATATGTTCCCCCCCACCTACCCACTTACAAATTGGACTAGCCTTAATGCAGCATAGATAATCAGATGAGCCAAAAGAAAATTTCAAAATGGACAGGCAGGAGGCCAGCCCTAGCAAAAAGCCCTGAAGAGACTGATTCACCAACCTCTGGAAGCAAAATGATGCCTTTCCAGGGTGCAGTAGTAGTCACAGGAACGGTTTGGGTTTAGTTAGTTTGTTTTGGTTGGTTTTTTTTTTTTAATGTCAAGAAATCTTCAGCATTCTCTTTACAAGCCCTGTTCATATTATTTCAAGTTTACTATGTCAAAATGTGAAGTGAATAAATGCAGGAAATCTCTGCAAATAAATCTCTTCCAAAGAAGAAATACAAGCATGCGTCATAGAAAGCTTTATCGGAAATGGAAGTGCTGCAGGCACAGGAGAGAACTGTTCAGACATTTAACAAGTTCTGTACGAGAAAGTGGGCCCAAAATCCTCACACAATTTCTAAACATTATTTGTTTATAAAGTGCTGTGTTTGTACAGCAAGAAACTACAACAAAAGAATAACTAACAAAAAAAAGTTACTAGAGGCAAAATATAATTTAATATTAACCAATACTAATTTAAAATAAGACAACATTAAATACTAAAATACTTACTGCCAATAAACTGAGTTGCCTATGTCACATCTATGCCTTCAAAGCAAAAACAGTCATGCAGTATTCAGAAGCAAGTTCAATTAATGTTACTTGGAAAAAAGAAGCAAGTTGACTGCCTTCCAGCATCACCAGTTACCGTACTGGCAGTGTCTATCTGTCTTACATAGGAAGCGGAGAACAAACTCCTGAGTCAGTTCTACTTTATTTTAAACTCATTCTTGTACAATTTTCTGTAATCTACTGTATTGCATACCAAAGGAACACAAATTGTACCTACAAACTTGCTAGTTTTAGAAGTCGAAGGAATTTAAAATCTACGTAATTCACAAAGAGTACAAACAGTACAACCCTGAATAATACAAATGCAAACCTAAGAAGTTGCAGCCGAAACAGAATTTTCAGAAACTGAAGCAGTTTTGTTACTTCTATTACTTCCCTTCAAACAGCATCATTTCAGAGTAAGACACGTGATGAAATACTGGTAAAGCTACTACCCTGGAGCAATGTTGTTGTAGAGAGATGGAAGAAGGAATAAATGGTAGGTCAGCCTCACAGGCCTCCTACAACCTACAGAAATCAAAAAATACTACAAGAGGAGTTTAAAGGATTTTTAGTAAACAAAGCAGAAAGCAGTGTTGACACGAATAAAAGCTGTCCACAGAAGCACCTGGGTAGCATATACACACTTATGCAAGGAAATGCAGAGGTAACACTGAGTTCCAACAAGCAGTAAACAGCTTCTCGGACATCCTTACGAACAAAAGGAGTACTACATACATATGCAAATACTTTAACAGAAGCTTGCCTAACATATCCCCATCTAACATTATGAACCGGTTATTTGGTATCATCTTCATCATCCTCCTCTACAGTTAATGCCTTTCCTTTTTTCCATTTGCAACACCTGATTCATATCCACAACCCTTCTGGCAAACTCACCTTTGCCCTTGTTTGCCAGAGAGGTCATAATGCAGCAACAATCCTACTTGGCGCAAGAAGTGAGGCTAACACTCTCAACTTTCAAAAAAGGGGGAGTGGGAAACAGGTATGTTCTAAAGTTTGGTTAATGAAGCTTAACACAGAAACTAATTGACACTGAACAAGAGAAAATTATACTTTGTCATTGAGCAAAAGAAAGTTGTTTACTCATCATGAAAGTCATCTACTCGTATTTCCCTATTTTCATACTATTTAAGTCCTGTTTTCAGCTTACCACATAAAAGGTTGCCTTGCTTCACTCAGATTTACCCATTTCCCCGGAACACATCCTATAAAAGTTAACTATTTCCACTGTATTCAGTTACAGTACTTAGGGTACTGAAAGACTCTTTCAGAAGTCTGCTCTTTGACCAACTCTCATTAGAACACAGCAGACACTCTCCAGCTTTGGTTCATTTAAATAAGTGCTGTCCCATACTCAGGAAGTCATCGCTGTACACCAACGTCAAGTTTCCACCACACCTTCCAAGATGGTAGACTCAGCAAAAACCTCTTTAGTGAGATTCTTAGATTCCAGCAACAAGGATAAGCAATTAAATGATACTGGGGACCACATGGAAGGACAACATCTTCATATGATCTCAGTTCAGCACTACAAATCAATCTCTGCATTCCAGTGGCCCTTTCAAGAGCCAAAATTCCTGATTCCATCACTTAAGTTAGATGACAAGGGACAATATGAGAATCTTCCCACAGAATTGTACACGGGTGATCAAACCAGAATCAGTGCCAAAATGAAGCACACAATGGAGATTATACGTTTGCTTTTTTGAAGATCATACATTATGAGTCTAAAAATGCACTACACAGGAAAGAGACAAGCTCAGTAGAAAGTGTTGGATTTCTCATTGCAGTCAGGTCTGAGGTTGAAGTTCCAAATATTAACCAAAGTTAAAAGACATTTGGTAGAATGACCTGTCATCCAAACCACCCTCACTAAAAATTAAATACACATTCTTTTGAAATGCATAGCTGATTTTTTTTTGCGCAAGAAGATACCAGGTAAAATGATCCACATTCTGCTTTAAAAGAAGTTCCTTTAAGTTAGCTTTTTGGCAATATCAATTATCACAAGTTTCAAATAATAAAAACTTCACAGTGTATTTCAACAAATAAAGCCTAACAAAAACATCTAGCAATATTTTGTGCTTTGCAACAGTTGACTCCAGGGAGACTGTACCAAGCCAGTGCAACAGTTCTTGATAGGGGGAAACAAATACAAACTCCACGAACAAACAAAAAAGGCAAACACATATGAGTGGTACAGTAAAACTCCCGGGATTTGCTGTGGTAAAACTAAGGTTTTAACAGGCACTAGATATATATAGGCAGAGAGAAAAAAAGAAGAAAAATCCCAAGCCCCCAGCATACTGCATACACACCAAGTACAGCCATCCGGCTTAAGGGATCTTAACATAACTGATATTTTAATATTTAAAGTAGTACTGCCTACTAAGATTTCTGTAAGGTGACAATTTGCCTAGCAGTATCTAGGCTAATAATACTCAGATGGGGAATCCACAACTCCAGAAGAGAAACACGTTCAAACAAATTTAATAACTTCCTACTCTTGAGCCAGAACTGGGTCAAATTACTCGCTCACATGAAGCCCATATTCAGAAGATGATTTAACAGGGGTCTGTAAAGAAGAGTAGCACAATATAGAGGTGGGATGCTGCCACTCTGAAATGAAGTCGTGTATCAGTCCTGTGCAAGAAGGTCAGCTTTAACGAAGTAGCACACAGTTCAAAAAGCATATGAGTATGTGTTTTACAGGAAAAGATTACAGCAGAGTCAACTACTGCAAGATTCTATTCTGTTTTCCTTACTGTACTCAATTATTCCAGATGCCAATGTTAGAGAAATGTGAAAGTACAGATTCATTAAAAGGACGAGGCAAATATAATACCATGGGGTATTTAACTGAAGCAAAAAGATTTCACAGACTATATCTGATCAGAGTCTAAAGCAAACAGCAGGTAAGCCCAAGGGCAAATTTTTACTCCACATCCATCCACTGGAAACAAGTTATAAATAACTACTATTGGTCCAAGCTTGCAATGGTCATCCAAAATGAAAACTGGGTTTCTGAATCAGGTTTGTCTGCTAAATTAATCTACAAAGACAAAGGCTACCCCAACTTATGTAAAACCTCCTTAGATGAGAAAACTGGACATGTTGAGATAGAAGTATGTCTTAAAAGAATGAACTAGTTTTACGAGAATACAACAAACCTTTTGATTTATGCATTTTGCCTCTTTATCCCAAGGATATCACACACCCACAGTCAAATATAATTGTGCTTTCTAGAGACACAACATAATAAAGGATGCTCTGAACCATCACTTTCAAAGTTAAACTTTCCCAGCAGTAACTGCCACACACACGCACACAGAGATACCCCATACTCAATGCCTTCTCTTTGCATACCTCTCTGCCTCCCAGCTCTTCAGCATTCAGCTTTGGTGTTATTATTACTGCCGTGCATATCAGTATCTGATAGAGAACTGTGCTACAAGATGTTCATAAACTGCTGTGTAAGTACATGAGAGTAACATGCAACTGCAACCACAAAACAGTAAAAAATACTACGTATAAAATGTGTATGCTCTATGTAAAAGAGCAGAAACTGAACGAAAGAGAAATTTTGTACCCCATAATATCTAAGTTTATTTTCCAGCAATCTGGAGCTATTTTAAGAACTAGTTATATAACTAAGTAGAACAATTTTTAGATTAACAGGTTCTATTTTTTACCCCCCAGAGAAGAGGATAAAGCAATATTCCAGAACAGCAGTCACGCAATCAGGCAAATTCGTTTTGCTGAAATAAAAGTATGAGTGAAAACTTAAGACTGCTGCAGGGTTGGTTGTTTGTTTTGTTTTTGGTTTTCTCCTTTGTAGTTGGTTGTTTTAAAAGTCTAAACCTTAACGTGCATTTGCCTTTTTTTGAAGGCCATCTGCAGCTTCCAGTTTTATTTTCCAACAACAAGCACTTAACAGTGAAGACATGCTGAAATCAAATATCCCCTTAGGACCTTCCTTAAAAGTAATGGCGAAAGGAAAAAAACTACTATGGATGTCACAATATATGTGTCCTCTTCCTCTTCTGAATCTGCGAGATACCCATACCACAGATACAATCTACTTCAACAGTCACCAGATACTCTTCCTTGCTGGCATTACTTCTTTATCTTCAGCTAGGGATGACCCGGGGCGGGGGAAAGGGGAACAACTTGGCCCATCAGAACAGAAATCCACACCTGCCCTCCAGAGAGAGAAAATCCTAGGTAATTTCGTTCTCTGTAAAAAAAAAAACAGCCAGTAGCAGGAACATACCTACCCCTCTACTTTCTTATACCAAGACAGACAGACTTTCTCAGGCTCCAAAGGAAACTTATTTGTATTCTCCCAACTCTCTAACTTCCTCCAGGTGCCATCTCCAACAACAGCATTCCCAGATTAGCTAGGCTGATGCCTTTCAGCAGCAAAACCACCTCACCTAAGACATGAAGGGAAAAGGAGGTGCTTGTGAGGAGAGACTCACACGAGGACAGTTAGGAGTACAGACTCCCTCTAACCCAAGTGACCAGAACAAAACCTGAGGGTTCCCACAGAGCACTATCATTCCATGCATCTAAAACTTTGTTGTTGACCAAGGTGTTTATCAATCCCTTACATGTTATTCATAAGTACAGGCAGAAACAGAGCCTACAATTTAATGCCAAGTAACTTTAGAAGGTTAAATCCCACTTTCAACTTCCAAGCAGACTGGAGTTCCCAGCCACCTTTCTGAGATCATTATCCATTAATGGAAGTTTAATCCCTGCTCCTACTAAGATGGTCTTTAGCTTAAAAATATCATATTTAGATTCATCTGGTACCCGTTCTGCTCACCACTAAGCAGTGGATCTCTTATCTCGGTTCACAGCCCACCAAGAATAGCTCTTTCTAACAGCAGCAGCAGCTTTCAGCTTTACACCAGGCTATGCAAGTGTGGAAGAGATGACATACCTTCATCTTCATTTCCTCTCCCAATTCCATACTCCAACACCATTTCCTCTATTGATTTCTCTATTGATTCCCCCCAGGTGAGCCTTACACTCAGTAGTCATCATCCTAGCTTACCTCTGCATTCTCACTTCGGGAGCCCCAGCCCAAAATCATAATCATAGAACAGAATCATTTAGGTTGGAAAAGACCCTTAAGACCATCGAGTCCAACCATTAACTTAACACTGAAAAATCCACCGTTAAACTATGTCCCTAAGCACCAAGTCTAAATACCTCCAGGAGTGGTGACTCAACCACTTCCCTGGACAGCCTGTTCCCAGTGCTTGATAACCCTGTAATGGGTGACCCTTCCAAGTACCACAGAGGCTTCTATACAGTAAGAGCACATGTGTGTGAGCTTTCGGCCAGATGGAAGAAGAAATCCTTTCACAGGCAGAAGCAGGTGCTGTAAGGAGTGAGGCTGCCACGGGTCTGGTGAGACAGGATGCTACTGCTTGACGGCTTCCACGCTGCTTCATGGCAAGGCTGTCTCTGTCTATCTCCTTCCTCCTTCTGCTGCAGAGAAAGGTCAGGCCAGGTCGCCAAACACAGCCAGCTTGCCACAGCACTGCCATTGCTACGTACCACAAGCAATTTACTTAATACACTTTGGGAATGCCTGCATCAAGCAGTAATCTCTTCCAAGGGCCAGAAATTATCCCCAGGAATCCCAGAAATTCAACTGCTGCCTCAAAAATAATTTAGCCCACTGGGAAAGTCTCCCCTTCCAGATGCTGACCCCCAAAGGGTAACAGAATAATATGTTAACAGTAGCTTGTATTCAGCTGGAGTCTCCTGAGGACCTAGCAGTCTTGGTCTATGTGATTACTTATGAAGACCTGGGAAAAAACAAGATATTAAAAAAACCCAAACAAAACAAACAAAAAAATCCCAGCCACCACCAAGAAAAGCACACCACACACAAACAAACATAAAACCCGTAAAATAAATATATAAAAGAGCAAAATACCGTATTGCAGAAATAGATCTAGCTCTCTATTTCCTAACTTTTACATTCTTAGCTTTGTTCTCTACCCTTCATTTACCACACAAGACTCTCTCCTTCCATTAAAGTTTCTTGGACACTTTAGGCGTTGGATAACAAATCAACACCCTACTCCACATGTAGGTCACCATCTGGAACCCAGCTCAGGGCACAGAGGATTAACCTTAAATTGTATTTGAGCATAGCTCTATGTCCTACAGAAGTCGTCACTTTTTATACTTCAAAAATTGAACATCATTATCCTTATTTCCTAAACGAAGAACAGGGGGCACAGTGTTACAACAGCTATACTGATGTCACTTAGTAAACTTTACCTGCTTCCTCCCACTGCTCTCTACACTGAGCAATACTGGTTTCCCTGCTACAATGTATGTATTTTAAACTTCACAAATTCAAGCAGAACAAAAAGAAGAAATAAACTGGGGGAAAGGAGGTAAGAACCACCTGGAATTCTCAGCATTTTCCTATAGCAACCAAAACCTCAATACTTGCCAAAGCACTTTGACATTCCTAACAGAAACATTTCTGAAAGCAAGAGAGGCAAGAAGAAGATACGGAAAAAAATTAGGGAATTCCATCCTACAAAACTGATTATAATAAACAGATGTGGAAAAGCTTCAGTTTTCCTGTACCTTTTTTCCTCCATTGTCTGACTTTCACCATTTTGACTCTAGCTTCTAACATTTTCTTTTTTCAGACACACCTGTGAAGCCATGATATTAAGACTGACAATAATGGGATGTTGTTCCATTTCTATGTACATAATTTCTCTACAGCATAAAACAAAGGAGAGGGATTCACATTGCTGTAACGCCCATAAACAACCCTCCCTCCAAGGCCTCCACCTTCCCCATGTATACTCTGAGGACTTAACTTTGCTTTTTTTGGAGGACAGTTGATAGTTTGAGCAAATGTGAATAATACACTGGTAAAATTAGCAGTATTAATTCAGAGGCTATATTTAGAACTAAATCTCACACTCTTCGGAGGATTTCTGTACTGTAAAAAACAAGCCTCCCCTCCAGAAGGGAACTATAGTTCCTTATATATCCACCATCAATGTAACCACAAAAGATAATATTAAAGCCTGGAGAAAGTTTACCATCTGAACAATATTACTCCAAAGTTTTTCTGGAATATATATGCAGATCTTAATGCTTACCAGCGTTTCTCCACCTGCTAGTAGTCTGTATGTAAAGTAATTATAGTTATATACTATTCATCTGAACCTCTATGTCACTTGCTTTAGAAATATTCTGAAAATTGAAGGCTATTTATGTCCTTTGAAAAGGCTGGCTGAAAGTTCCGATTTTAACAATAACCCATGCTTAAAGAGACACCAAATTAGGAGAGAAATGCATGACGCCCAGTACAGTCTTTTATCCCAGCTTGACCTAGTGAAAATATTTAGCTCTGCAAATAATTTCTTAAAAAAAAAAACAACCAAAAAACAAAAAAACCAAACCATTAACAGCAGTTTATTACTACTCCGTTCTTTCACTAGCAATTCATTTCTAAAAAAGTTACTGTTTCTCCCCTCACTGCCTATGGCAGAGAGAAGATAGAATTTAGTGCCCCAACATTACCATAATTTAGAAAATTTTATGAATTAGCACACTAATTAAATGAAAGTGACAAATCCAACGAAATCATAAGAGCAAGAAAATCTAAGTCATTAACTATGATAAATACTTTAAAAGAATGTTTCTCATCCTGAAAGACCAAAGGTTCCTTTGCCAATTTAAAGGTATGTCAGGCACAATTTGGTCCACCAAATCCATCCTCCATGGTATAAAACATAACATTTGCTACAAATGATACAAGTTAAAAGACTTAGATTAGAAGACTTGACCCACTGTAGAGAACAGAACTGCAACCAAACTCCACCTTCTGTATTTGATATAATTCCTGTAGTCATTCAAAATAAAACAGGCTAACGCATTCAAAACAAAAAGATGACAACACACACACGCAACCCTTCCTTGGTAAAAGTTTCGGGGTTCGATCACTATAATTCTAAAAATCAGTTTGGCATCTCAATTCCCAGCAGCGTGGTTTACCCAGTACCTTAATGGGACGCTGGTCCAATGCCAATACGCCTCCCTGAGTACCCACTGAATCTTCAGCATTACATGAATGCACAGCCTTCACGCTTAAACAAAGCATATCATATAAGAATTGCAGAGTTATTTTAAGTGCTGCTACCTGTAATGCTCCCCAGTCTTCTCAACACTAATTCCTAGATAATATTAAAGCAGAAGAGGCATTCGCTGTTTACAAACAACTAACAAGCTCAAATACAATCAGAATTACATTTTTTTTCAGAGTTTGGTGATCGTTTCTCTCTGCACCCCATAAAAGTTAGATGACAGAGAGTTCGTATGTCCATTTTGTTTTCTGATGTGCACAGTTATGAGTACAGAGCCAGAGGTGTGAGAATGTTTCAATTGCTACCTTTGATAATGGAAAGAATTTAGTGCTTATAAATTTATTTCCAGTTGCTGACTCACATATTTGGGTATTTATAGTACTCATCACTATGGTATCCAAGCACATTAACACTGCTTTGACCCACACAAAACAATACAAAACTAATTCTTCTCTGCTCTCCAACCTATTAAGAAACACCTCAGTTGTGCTATTACAAGCACAGCATGTTCCAAAAATTAAAAACAG